>PVLC010008083.1:7152-29818 GCA_004027655.1 Graphiurus murinus
CCTCCTCCTCCTCCTCCTCCTCCTCCTCCTTCTTTACAGGAATTGAGTCCAGGGGCATTCTACCTTCAAGATACACCCTCAGATCTTTTATTCTTTATTTTAATACAAGGTCTTGCTAAGTTGCTGAGGGTCTTGCTAAATTACCAAGGCTGGTCTTAATCCTGTGATATTCTTGTCTCAGTCTCCCAAGTACTGAGATTACAGGTGTGTGCCACTGCACCCTGCTATCTCTCCTTCTTGAGTACCACCCATTTCCTTAGAATTCACACTTCAAGAACTCCCTGGATAGTCCAACTAAATTGTCATTTTAAGAGGCTCTCCATTTCAATTTCTCAACTCTCCTCTAATAATCTTGTCATTAGTCCTAGTAAAGGGCTTTCCCTACAGAAGACCCTCTAAGTTGTCTACATTCCTCAGGAGCATTATTCCTATACCTTCTGTTCCATTTTGCCTTGTAAACACTGAGCCTTTGACATTCTTCTGGAGACTTATTAGTCTTGTGTGTCTTGCTCCATATAAATGGGCTTTTGCAATCAGACTTCAGTACAATCTGAAGTCAATCTCAAGTGAGTTAATGACTTCTGCTCTGCTCTTGTGTTATAACTGTAGAGGAAAAAGAAGGTTCGTGATCTGTAAGGGTTTGCTCTCACTAATCGCACTTGAGGGACACTGTCCTATTTCTAAAATAGGACTTGAGAAAGATCACTCAAGAAAGTAGTTCTTGAATGAAACAAAATGTTTTATAGCTCCAGCTACAGATATCCATGCCTTAGCTAGGTATTGTTGGGAATATTCTCTTCCAGGTTCTAATTTCTTCCTTCTTTTTTATATAGCTAGAGAAGAGAAGGAGGGCCAGTGACAAATTTGGCTGAAACATGATGGCAAGTAACTATGTTGGCAGGTGGCTTCTCTTTTGAGCAATAGAATAGGTTGAAAAAAATTCAAGGAAATATTTCACCAGGACTTCTAGAAAAAGTCCTGTCCTTGTAAGACACCCTTGCCCAGGCCATTTTGGAGCCATTTATTCCTTTTTAAGTATCTGCTTGTGGCTATATAGATGCAGTCTGAGAGATTAAAAAATTAAAACCATGAATGTGCTTTGTGAAAGAAAATGAGATTTTTATGCCTTTGTGGACTTTTAGACACATGACTTTTTTCAGTAGGCTAATTCAAACATTAATAAAAAGATAAGAGAATTGATATGAATGTCTTTATTCTTATAAACCAACTTCTGTACATTGGTTCAGAAATAATGAAACTTTAAGCAGTTATAACCACTTCTATTCTAATTGTTTACATTGAAGTACTAAGAATTGTATCTACTAACATAAATATTTTCTTTTTTTGTGTGTGGTACTGGGGATTGAACTCAGGGGCATTCTACCTCTGAGCTATACCCCCAGCCCTATTTTTTATTCTTTACTTTGAAACTGGGTCTCACTAAATTATGGAGTGCCTGGTTAGGTAGCTGAGGCTGGCCATGAACCCGGATCCTCTGGTCTCAGCCTCCCAAATGCTGGGATTACAAATGTGCGCCACCACGCCCAGCTTATAAATATTTTCATAAGGTTTTTGTTTTCTATACTGTCTTCAATTTAAAAAATACTCTTAGAAATGTTTCAGGTGTTCTGAGATAGTCTTATAGCTATTCATTGACAACAGATGAATTGTTTGGTAACACACTAATGGATCACCTTGATTTCCAGTCTATTCTTCATGTTCTGTGGTATACAGGTCATGATTTAGAGAAAACATAATCATGCCAATTATTCTTGCCAGAGGAAATCTTCAAAGGTAACACAAATCTCTTGCAAATAACCATCCATACAAACTCATTGGCTTTGGAATCGTGTTTATTCTCTAAATTATATTTTGCTAAAGACTGATATTAAAAGCAATCTGCCAAGGAGACTATGGAACTGTTTCAGAATAAAGAAGACTAAAGAGAAATGGCAACTGAAAGCAATGCATGATCCATGACTTTTTTTAAATTATAAAAACATTACAGGGATACTTCATAAAATTTGCATATAGCCTATAAATTAGAAATGAATATTGAATCAATGCTAATTTTCAGAGTTTGATTTTAAGGCAAATACATGCTAACTTAGTGGATACTCTGAATGTTTTCTACAAAAAATTATTTAAAATTTTATGATTTATTATTAAAAAGTCAGTCACACTCATCAAATTAATCAGATGATATAAACTTGTATATTTCATTTAAATAAACCATAGAAATGCAAATTTTGAGTCATAGTCACAATCTTATTCATCTTCTGAGATATATAATAACATTTTAGAATGGGGAATCTATGATTAAAAATGATGAAGGAATTCTTGTAAAGTGGGAGTAATAATATTTACCTTCATAAAGTGAAGGCGAGAATTAAATGAGTTATATCTGAAGCTCACAGAGCAGCGCTGGCAAGTTGTGAGTTCAACAATAATTGTTAACAATAGCAGTGATAATTGTTATTCTCTCTTATGACTTTTATTGTTAAGAAAAACCTTTCCATATCAATTTTAATTGTTTTCATTGTAAGTAACAGATTCTTTGAGAAGCAAATTAATAATGCCAATGCATAAAATCTGTATTCAGTTGAAGGGAGTAGATGTTATAACTCCCAGTTCTTAGATTAAAAAAAAAATCTCAATTCTATTGATGGAACTTTCTGTGCAACACCTGCCAGTATAATCTTGCCATCATCTTGACAAAGTCCCACAAAGCATTATTTAAAATTGCCAGCAGTAGTCTGGTGTAGTGCAGTTTCTTTATCCAACTCTAGGTTGTGTTATAAGAGTAGGCCAGGAGACCAATTTAGTGGGGCTGCAACCGGAATTGTTAAGGACTGAATTGTAATAAATAAGATGCATAAAACCAGAGTAAATTGCATGCAAGTATTGCTTTGTGAAACTTTGTGTAGTAAGGTATGTGTGTATTGAGTTATATTACATAATGTATTTCTCACTGTGAGTTTTGGTCATTGATATGGTGGAGAAATAGAGACTGTGTAGCCAGACCAACTTGGCTCTAAATGTTTAGCCCATTGGTCTGTTGTATGGAAAAGAGCATGGAACTGCGCCTTTCATACAAAAGATATCAAACAGTGTTCTTTCTCCCTTGCTTCTGTCCATAGGCTGCCTCCCCTTACCCACTGTGAACTTGAACTTTTGGAGCCACAAAAGAAAGTAACTCTGACCTTAGTAAACAAGGCACCTTCAAACAAATACAAATGACAATTTATATATTATATATCCACCCAACCTTGAAAAGCAAGAAGAATCAATTTTATTTGAACTATGAGAGTATCTTCTGAGTGCCTCACACCCCAGAAAGCACTCTGGCCCCATTCTTAAAAAATCAGGTATTTGGATAGAACTATCAATTGTTTCCAATTCTGTTACCTCAGCAGAGTGATGCTCTATCCGTCATAAATGGGAGATGAGGACAGGGAAGCACCCTGGCACGCTAAGCACGTGCACAGAGGGCACTTGCAGATGCACAGCCTCCTCCTCTCAAAGGTGAACCACGGGGAACAAGAGGAGAAATGTAGTATCACAGGGCACCCATTGCTTATTCCACCGAGAGCCCAGATTACCATAGGAACAGATCGCTTGCTTTTCCTCTAAGTCCAATGTGTTTATTTGTTATTACTCGCCTTAACTCCTCATTTACAGTCAGAATGCTCCAATGCATCCCAGGGAGGAGAGACAAAGCATGTTTGGTTTTACTGACACAAAATTGAATGGAAAAGGAAGCTAATTTGCCTCCCTCCCTCCCTCCTTCCTTCCTTCCTCCTTTCCCTAGTTACCTTTTCTTCCTCTTCCCAGCTCCCCCTCCTCCTTCCCTTTCTTCTTCTTTAATAAAACATCCATTTATGTGCCAGAACTTGGTGAAACTGCTGAGGTAGTCAGGGCAGTAAATTGAACTGGTCCCTTTCACCTCGAGAAAATATGAAAGCATCCTTCTGCCACCAAGCTGGCACCCATGGCGGGATCAAGTGCTACTGTTAACGGGCAGGCAGGAAAGTACATTATCACTTCAGGGCTGTCATTACCAGAGGGTTTCACAGTGAACTATAGCATTCAGAGAAAGACAGGCCAGAGGGGGAAGGGGGGTGGGGTGAGTGGGAAGGCAGGGAGGAAGGGAAAAATAAAAAGCAAGTTTTCTTTCTTTCTTTTTTTCTTTAGCAGGCCAACCAGAATGGTGATAATATTAAGAGTTGGGCAATTCAACTCAAATGGAAATCATAACACTGCTTTCATTTGAAAGGTGATTATGATAGCTACCTCTTCCCATCATCTTATAGCTATGTAATAGGAAAAACACAGGCTTAGCCACACCTGATGGCTTTGGCTTATTAATTCATGTACATCTTAAACCTGTTAAGACAAGATCTTCTATTTAAATTGGAACCTACAGGTGTGTATTTTGTACTGGTAAAATCTCATAGTTCACTTTACTGTGAATTTCTTTTTTTTCTTGCTGCTCATAGAGGAAACTCATTTTAAGATTTTTTTCCCATCCTTGGTATAAATTTTAAAACTTAGTCAAAAATAAATCACTCATTTAATATCCTAAAGTACATCAATAAAATGGCTAAAGACATCAAAATGCTTTAGATTTTCGAAGCTAGTTCACGATGTGATTGCAAAGTGCTATATCTGAGTGAGTGTTATTGCCATCTTATAGCAGGAGAATTTTGCCACAGGCAATGGAGAAAAGTTCAGAATCTTGGGTTTTGCTACCTGTATTCTCTGATTTCCAGTTTGCCTAGTGCAGATACTGAGCTTTTAACTAAGAGACATATAATCTTTTTTTTTTTAAATCTATTTCTTCACAGTCTGTTTTTTGTCCGGATTCTGTGGTGTAGCATAATGGATAAGCAGATCCTTAATGAGTTCAAAGTCAGCCAGTTAGTTCCTGGATGTGTAGCAGGCCCTTGTTAATCCAGTTATGTGAATCAGGTTACTCATTCTTCCCATTTCTGTCTTCCACCTTGTCCCACACTAAGGTTTCTAATTTTATTGCAGACTGATACACCTTTTGGTGACAAAGAAGTCATTATTATTACTTTAAAAAAAGCAATTCTGCTGAGAGTAATTCTAAGCAAAATGCTACAGAGAAAGTAAATAGCATGACATAGCTATTCTATTCTCTACATGGCCTTCTGCTTTTTTGTTTTTAATCTAGTTCTTCCTTGAGTTATATTTTAAAATGGTTAAACAATCATTCAGATAATCAGACTTCATTGCTGTGAAATTTCATCAAAGTGTACTCAATCCTTGAACTGATATCTGGGTCCATTTTGCCAATCAGATAAAACTTCCTGGGTTTTTTTCCTAGAGGCATGAGTGGTTAACTTGATCTTATTGCACTGCAAAAGATTTTGTGCTACACATCATTTTTCATAAAAGCTATTTGTTGTTCGAGGAGAACTCCAGAGAGACTCCTTGTTAGAATAGATGTTGGGGGGTAGAAGTGGGTTGGTGCTCCCTCCTCTTTGTAACTTTGGACCAAATGAAAATTTGTAGTGATTCTTACAAGTTAACCCCAAAAGAAATGAAGAGGGGGAAAAAAAAAACATGCAGAGGAAATTAGCATCTAGGTAAGTAAAGATGTTACTTCTCATGAACAGAGCAATAATTATTACAAAATAAATAAATAAATAAGGAAAGAAAGAAAGAAAAGAAGAAAGAAGGGAAGGAAGGAAGGAAGAAAACAGCCCTAGGAAAATTCTGGATTGAGAAGCATCAAATTTGTCTTAAAATTGTCAGTTTTCTTTTTTTTTTCTTTTTTGGAGGCAAAGGGGTTGAAGCCAATGACTCCTTTCATTTTCCCTTTGTAAAGGTCAGGCACCCCCATGCATGCCCACTCACGTCCACACCAACACTAACAGCTTTTGCATCAAAAGAGCACTAGGTGGTGCCCATTTACTTCTCCCGTGAAAGGGCCGGATTCCCCAGGGGAGCCACTCTGGGGAAGCTCATCAGGCCCCAGCCGGTACAGTGCAGTGCCCTCTGCTAACAGATGACCAGGAGCATGGTGTCCTATTCTCTGCCTTCCCTAAGCTATCTTGAGGCATCCCCTTCTAGGACAGACCTTTGGTTTTGTGGGGGTGGGAGTAAGGGCGATGATGGCAAAAAGCTTCAAATATTCCCTTTGAAATGAAAGATAAGAGGCATAAAAGCTGCAACCCCGCCATCTGTGTTTGCAAAAAGTCATACTAGAATATCTTTGCCAAGGCCGTCCTCCTGCCAGATCATCTGGACAATGCAAGTGCACATGCTAGTTTTATTTTTTCCTACTTTTGCCCATAATCGAGCTGTAAAAATATTAAGAGAAAATAAAGGCAAATCTTAAATTTCAGTTTGCCTTTTCACAAAAATAATTCTTTGTCCAACTAAGTACAGTTAAATTGAAGATTTTGCATGCCCCTGTCTACTCCCATAACTACTGTTTGAAGAAGTGGTTTTATACCACTGGGTTTATTCCTTTAAAAAAAATCTTATTAGACACGCTTAACAGATTGTTGCTTTGTGTTCAAGGAAAGCAGATAACTGGCTAAGAAGATGTTGTTTTTTTTCTGAATAATTTTATCCAGGCAATATGCCCATCAGATCTGTTTTTAAATGTCGATCCATTTAGAAAGAGTTTTTTTTTTCCTCCTTGTAAAGATTTGCAACAATTGGGCATAATCATGCTATTGTCACAAAATGGAGAAAAGAAAAAAAAAAAAAAACACACACACACACAACATTTTCTAATAGCAGTATGTAAAATGTCTATATATGATTTATTCTCCAAAATTTGGTTGAATGGAGTTAGTTTCTCCAATATATTTATTTTGTTTTAAACAAGGCAAGAAAATAATTTTCTGAATGCCACAAAGTATACTCTTAGAGTGAAACCTGAATTCTGCTTTACAATGAATGAACCTTACTCCAAAAGAAAGGGGAAATAAGACCGACTGTTCAGTAGTTTTAAAGAACTTAGACTAAGAGAAAAGCTTTATTACGAAGCCACGAGAATTCTTTCTGTGCTCTAGCTGCCCTGTCATATGTCATGGCATGTGGCAGGTTGACTGCTCATTAATTCTATTTATATCAGTATGATAATCCACCCCACTGAGTACACATGTGTTAAAATATTCATAAATTATGTTTATTGTGAACAAATATACATTTAATGACAAAAGAAGACCATTATTTAAAGACAAAACTAGTCAACAACCAAACAAGCATTGCCTTTTTACTGTCAGTCCAGTACATTATGTTTTATCAAATTCACGCTAATTGCTTCTTCTTCCTAGGCCTCATATGGAATGCTTGTCTTTGTTTTAAAATCCTGAAAAAGAAATGTTTCATTGAAAAAAATAGATTTGGGAAACAAGTGATGTTGTGTTACCTTGAGACCAGTAACAACATTGACTGGAACCCTCTGTCCAGGGAAAGGCACTTCTGGCCTCCATAGCTGTGAAAAGTATAACATTCGAATTCAAATACCATCTCGAATTGAATCGAATGGCATCTCATGAAGGCATAGGCACAGTTAAATAAATCAGAGTAATTTCTTGATAAACTAGGCTGTAAAGAAAAATTTCAATTTTATGTCTGTTTTTGAAGACAAAGAAGAGCTAAGAAAATCTAGAAGACTGAGAACTGAAACCAGTAATTAAAACATACTGTAGCAGACTGTTGTAGCACTTATTGCTCCCAAGTGAAATCATTCTAAACTACTCTATCATGAATAATTTTAGGAAGTTGAAAAAAGTGGGGGTGATTCTTTTTACAAGCTTCCTGTGCAGCTACAAGGCACAGTTGAAAAGTTTGAATTCCTCATCAAAACCCAAAGTGGTCTTGATTAAAGATATTGCCTAACTTATGCAATTCATCCTATTATGAATTAATGCTGTGAAACATATAGGAATCTTAATTATTAGGACCACACTTCAGATTTATCTTTAAAATAATGCTCATTTTAAAAAGTGGACTGTTTGCTGAGGGTGCATAACACCCTCTAGGAAACTAATACATTTCAAAACTTGAAAGGACTTTTTCTTTCTATATTGAAATGACAAATCTGAACTTACTTCACTGTTACTGTATGTTTATTTTAAGGAAGAACACAATATTCAGAGACACATGGCAAAAATGAAATATTTGCCAGTACTTGCTATAGGAGTGAAGGTGTTACCCCGGACTGTATGTTAATTCAAGTAAGTTTTTTTTAGATAGTGATACCTTTGCAGAATGTTTTACTTTCTATTGTCCCTTGGAAGAAAAATTTCTTCACATATGTGCTGTATATATATACATATATGTGTATGTGTGTGTGTGTGTGTGTGTGTGTGTGTGTGTGTGTGTGTGTGTGTGTATGGGGAATTTTTAAAGGAAATAATCCAAAATGTGGGAAAATATATATAAATGCATACATATACATATTCTTCATATATTCTTTATAATGTTATTTATAATAGCAAACATTTCTAATAATGGAAGCATGTTTAGAAAAAGATGATAGTCTTCATTTGTGAACATTATGAAGTCAATAAAAATTAGATATGGTAAATATGTGATAAAACAATAAGTGAAAAAAGTTAGGATACAAGATTAAGAATGTAACTCATTTATAATAATTTAAAACATGCACAAAAATGCTAATCATCATATTAAGGAGTAAAATTCATTTTTATCCTCTTTTCAAATTCTTAGTATGCTGTCTTAGTAATGCAATTTAAAATGAATTTTAAATTTTCGAAATTCATTAAAAGAAATTGGTAGTCAGCTTACAATTTTTTCTTTAGATGTCATAAATAATAGCTGCATATTTTTGAGGGGAAAAATTAGAGAACTCCCATTTCCCAAAAATATTAACTTTGAAACCAGTATCCCAAGATGTGGTTTTTCATAGTCAAACCCAATTTGCTTTCTATGGCACTACAGTGCATATATATTTTATTAAGTAACAATTCCCTCTTTTAATTTGTTTTTGTTTTCCTACTTATTATATTCAACTCAAACCACAGCATTTCCACCTATCTGTTCTCAAAAACTTTAAACAGCCATTTCCGAAAACAACAAAAAGCATGTATCAAAACACCACACAACCCTGTCATTAAGCCCTCTGCAAAGTTTGAGGCACACTTTCATGTGAATCTTGGCCTCCGTACAGCACTGCTGCACGATCATTTTCATCTGAGATTTGAACATATTGGAGGAACTAGAGCCTTCCTTTCTTTTATCCTGTCATTTCCACCCCCCCTGGAAGTGACAGGCATATGGCAGGCACCCTCCCTGGATTCTCAAACAATAGGAGGGACCTGATTTCAATTCCTGCATCCTGTCATCAGTGACTCTCGGGATATTTTGTTCTTGCAAGGCTAAGGATGTGATTCGTATTTGCCATACGGACAGAGCTTAATGCGATGCCATTCTTACCACTGGAGCCCTCCATCAGTTAATTAAACATGATATAAATCACCACGTGTATTTGCGAAGTAAGATTAATATGGCAAAGTCAGAGTCAATAAGGACTCCTCCCCATGTGAGGAATGTGAATCACTGATAGGAAGATTACAGTTTGGGAAACTCAATACTTTAGAGTGGGCTTTTGTTGGTTTAATCCCTTCGACTGCTTTGTGCAACTTGAAACCTGAAGCTGTCATCTTTAGCCAAAATTTCAGCCATAACTTCCTTAGCTTTCACCCTGTTATTGAAATCAGAATTCACAATACTTAACAAAGATCAAACCTTTCAGCAGACCACAGGGCAGCCTCTTGCCACCTGGGACACCAGAAACATGTTTAATAAATATTTCATTTAGTTTTAGCATGAATGCTCCCCTTGCCCGGTTCCCAATTTTATTTTTTTTTCTTTCCTGGGGAGCTAAGGGCTACCCCTAAGCTGCACATTCCATCACTGTGGTCAGTTAGGTTTATAGCCTTAATAAAAGGATTTTCCCCCTTCACGTGCTAGGGAGTCTTGTTAAACCAGAGCAATTATAGAAACACAAGATAGGTGCTCTGCAAAGATCAAAGCTCCCCTAAAGACAGCGCTGTAGGAATTTGGAGCTCTCTTTGAAAAGCGCTCAGTTTACAAAGTATAGAGGTATTAAACCCCAGGAATTAAAAAAAAAAAGCCTAGTTTTGAATAATGTTAAAAGTCTGACAGTAGTTAATATGGGATCTCCTTCAGCCACTCTTTGTGTATTATTCCTAATATCTATTCACGGCATACCTATAATAGCTCCAAAGGAACCATTATGCTCGGAAGACATACGCATATGATGGATCCTTAATACCAAATGCATTACCTACTCAGTAGGTACATTTTAACCTCAATATCCTAGCTCAGGGGAAGGGTGGGCAAGTAGCCTTTAAATTTCTGTAGCAAGAAAACAGCAGCATGCCTGGGTCTTGAGCTTTGTGGCTCCCTGGGTGGGATCCCAGGAGGCCTTGCTTGCCACCAGGTGGGAGAGTTGATGGCCTGTCCTGGGCCACTCCAGGTGGCATCAGCATCTGCCCTCTTGGGCCACAGCACAACACAACCAATTGTAATTGAGTGCTTAAGCACTTAGTCTTAGGTATTATAATATTTCTTCTACCTCTATAGATTGTATCCATCTTCCTGAAGAACACACACACACACACACACACACACACACACACACACACACACACTTCCTTGTTGACTCTATTTCAGAATTAACATTGATAGACCTTGAGTGGTCTCTGCTCAACCCTGGGTGACCAAGAGTCCTAGGATTCCTTTATCTGCAAGCCAGATCATTTCTTTGCTGTTGCATAGCATCTTTAATACAATAGAGCAGTGTAAGCCAGGAGTGGTGGCACATGCTTGTGATCCCAGTACCTGGGAGGCTGAGACAGGAGAATCACAGGTTTGTGGCTAGCCCCAGCTACTTAGTGAGGTCCTCCGCAACTTAGTGAAACCCTGTGTCAAAATAAAGAATAAAAGCCAGGTGTGGTGGCACACACTTATAATCCCGGCATTTGGGAGGCTGAGACCGGAGGATCTGGGTTCGCAGCCAGCCTCAGCTACCTAGTGAGGCACTCTGCAACTTAGTGTGACCCTGTTTCAAAATAAAGACTAAAAAATAGGGCTGGGGTGTAGCTTGGAGGTAGAATACCCCTGGCTTCAATCCTCAGCACTGCAAAAACAAACAAACAAACTACCAAAAAACCCACTAGAACAGTACAGGTGAGCTGGTATTCTGAATTCTTTGCTTCAGTTTAGGAAAATGAGTTATTTACAAGATATCATTTTCCAGGAACTTTTTAATATCTATTTAAAGAAATTATTGGGGGCTTTTGGTGTCCAGGATCCTTAAATTGAAAAATGCAGAGATGAATGCAAATCCCTGATTTTTACATCAGCATATCCATTTAATAAAATATGACAATGATGAGAAAAATAAGAGCTTTCATTTATTGCCTGCTTGTGTTGTGCCAAGCTGTATGCCTAGCAGGTCATATGGAGTATCATGTTTAATCGTCACAACAACCCTGTGGAGTAGGTTCTATTATTATATTTATTATATAGAGGAGGAGACTGGCACCAAGGGCCTATGTAGCTTGCCAAGATCTCATAGCTGGTAAGAGGGGAGGTTGTGATTTTAATCTGTGTTACACGGCTGTAGAAGCCAAATTTTTATAGCCTGTGACTATCTGATTTGAAGTTTATTTTGTGCTGTGACCTTAAGTTTCTATTTTATGGCTTTTTATTTAGTTATACCTTTCAGTAGAATTCTAATCCTTGAAGTTAAATTTGACAGTGTTTTCCTGATTAATTACTGCCTTTAATTTTAGTGTAGGTTATGTAATCTCAAGTTTTGTGTTTCTCATAATTTATTTTGGAAAATGTCATATGCCAAGAGTTACCTGAAAGAGTTTCATGATAGTAAGCAAATCTTTTGTTAATTTTTTTTTTGTACTTGGAATCACTACCTCATAATTTACCTAAGAAAATGTCATTATTGCAAATAAAAACATGCAACAATTTTATTTGCCTTTTGAATGAAGCCTTTCCTTTGACTAGCTCAAGATTCTGACATTTTTGTCTAATGCCGAAAGAAGTGCTTCCAATTTGGAAGTACTTTGGCGCAGTGTAACTCAGGCCTGGAGTAGAATATTGGGCTCACCAATTTTTGGGTTCGGTAATCTTGGGTAATTATTTCAGTTCTCTTAGGCATAGTGGATTGTTACTGATAAAATGAGAAAGTTAATGCCAACCATATAGTGTTATTATGAGAATAAAAATGGGTACCATATTTTAACACCTAGTGGAGTTCTGATTCATAGTATTTCAATAACTACTACTTTCCTCTCTTCTTCCCCTTGATCATATTTGTAGATATAGTTAAAGAGTCTCCATTCTCCCTTAGGAAGACTTTAAAAGTATTGCTTTGATAGTCTGGCATTTTATTAGGGGATAAAAAGGGCCTTATTCTGTGGGCCCAGTCAAAGCTATAGTATCTTTCCAGCAAGCCTTTCATAACTGCCCCTGCCCAGCCTGAAGCTCTAAATACAGGAAGCTCATTCCTTCTGTCAGGGTTTTGCTTCATAGTTGGACATCAAGGGGGACCTTGAATTAGGAGGAAAAGGCTGGATTTCAGTTTTTATATTATGAATTTTGTGGGTTTTAAGAATGTTCTGGCTATCTTGTGTATGTTGTCAGATCTCATTTGAACAAATATCTCAGGGTGCAGTTTGGCAACAACATATGTCATCCTGCTCTTTTAAGACCTTGTAACCCGCAGCTGCAAGACAGGCCACTTCCTCTTTGGGCCATGGAGACCTGGCCTGCATGTTCAAATAGCCTCTAGCTTCTTACCAAGATGTAATAAATATTAATAATCATTCAATCAATCAATCTGCCACCTTTCATGAGCACTAAATTTCTTTCACAGTTTAAAAACACAGTTGACATTTTATCAAAATTCAGGCCCTTTTGAGAAGTCGGTTTTATCTTTGATCTATGTAAGTGTTGGTCTATAGAAACATATATGCATACAATATCTTGTTTAAAGGGACTGCTGATGTGAAAGTTGTTTATTCTTCATCTGGACTTTTTTTTTCTGTCTTTGTTTTCTTCACTTTTTGTAATCTTACTCTGTCCATGTGTAATGTTTTCATCATCTTTAGAAGCATTCAGCATGAAGCATGACTGCAATGTTAAGCCTCTTTTAAAATATTATTTTAGTAAACTCTGAAAATTTGCCCATCATTGAATAATGCATCAAGATAATTGTACCATTGTTTCTTACCCAAAGGCTCACCTTGTCTACTGGAGTCTGCATGGATAAAAACACCTGGTGTTTAGTCAGAACATTTGCTTTCCTAATGGGCCTGCCAGATTTAGCAATAAAAATTACATGGTGCCCAGTTAGATTACAGCTTCAGACAAACTATGAGTAATGTTTAGTGCATTTCATACAATATTTGGGACATACTTGTGCTACAATGTTTTTCATGGTTTATCTGAAACTCAATTTAACTGGGCTTCCTGTATTTTCTCTGGCAACTCTATTTCTTCTACCTCTTTGGTGAATAAAATAACAAACTTAGCGTTGCTTCTGCCAACACTTTTGAGATTCCATGACATGCCATTTGGTGGTAGAGGAAGGCTCTGATTTTGCATAAACACTTGGAGGACTTTGAACCAAAGGTAGAGTGCTAAATCAGAAGAGATGGTTTGGTAGGCTGGGGAGGACCAAGAATATCAAAGAGCTATCAAGCCACCAATTGTGACTTGGCAATTTTCTGATTCGCTTTATCCTTTCTTTACAGAAACAAATGAAAAAGACTCAATTAAAAGAGTAGAGAAAAGTAGACTGCCTATGAATTCATTATTGCCTCTTTCATCCACTCAACAAATGTTTATTAAAGGTCTACTAGGTGTCAGACACTGTGGTAGTAATAATATTTTATATTTATGCTACTCTTGCTTCTCTTCAGGCTCAAGGGTACTGTGCATATCTGGGTATTAATGGTCATTCATTTTTCTATGTTTTTATTGTTGCATTATAGTCTCATGTCATAATGTAGTTTATAGTGATATTGACATACATGCACATGGTACTTGGTAGATTTTCCCAATGGCTGTGAATACCTAAGTCATGATCTTGTCTTCCAGTCAAACAGTAATAATAGATATCACCTTCACTCCTGACTACTAATGATGGATATTTTATTAGAAATCTTTTAGTTTCACCTTTAAAAGATAGCTGTATACTTATGAGATTATGTTATGTTAATACTTACATTTTTTATATCTATAGCTACATGTTTGAAATGCATGTGTTTCCCTGTAGTACTAGGTTGAATTATGACTTATTTTATATTTTTAGAAACCAGGAGGTCAAAATATTGTTCTGGTATATTGCTTCATCTGTCAGACATCAAAATGACTCCTACCAATTGCCCTTTATAATTTTTAAGTCATTTTTTCCCATTTTGAGGTTATGGAGAATCTTACATATGTTTGATTGGATTCAGTCAAACAGGCTGTACAGCTTTTACTATGCCTTGTAATTTTTTTCGTTACAATAAAAAGCCTTTTAAATCACAGCTACTTAGAATTATATTGAAAATACTTGTGATACTTTTATATACAGTGAGTTTAATGCCAGGATGTGAAAGCAAATTGATTGTAGGCAATTCTGTGCTTGAGCACCCCAGAGTAAAAAGAATTACACTAGTAACCCTGGGGACCTCCGGCTCTGAGAAAGCCTGTCTGTGCACTCAGACATCCGCGGGCAGGTGAAAAAAGAAGGGATTGCTCAATTCTTATCTGAAATTATATAAACACATTTTAATTCAGAGAAATAATTTTTGAAGGGGGAAAAAGCACCTCAAGAGACACTTATGTTTAATGTTTTTAATTTAGTCAAATGAGCTGCAAGGGAAGTATGTCATCTCTGCCGTAAGCATTCTAACGTCTTCTTGGAGTGTCTTAAACATAGACAACTTGCCATCTGGAGGGTGTGCTGGGCTGGATCAGCAGATAAAACCCTCATGGACTTTTTACCTCTGACACCCTGGTCAGAGTGAGAAGTACTTGGGGCTTTTAACTGGAGTCTCTGATGACACATACCTCGATCAGCCTGAAGAGCAGCTGACATGTTTCAGGAGTGACCTCAGACTGGCAGGCGAGCATCAGAGAGAATGAATTAGCATTTTGGGGAGGGGCCCAGGGCAGGATCATGATCCCTGAAGAGTCACTCTTGATTTTTCTTTCCTGGATCTTCAAGGTGAAACCTTCAAGAAGCCGTAAAGTCCTTGGTTTTTCAATGTGTGCAAAAAGCAGATGTGTCAGGTTCGGTTTCTGCAGGCAGGCTAGCTGGGTACCCTTGTTCACGTCCTTCCTGGAGCAAGATGTGGCTGGGGCAGATAGTGGGGAGCAGGCAGAGGAGGGGAAGTAAAAGGCTAAGTTGTGTTTGTTGACATGGGCCATTAATACATGGAGAGGAAAAAAGGAAAATCTCTGCAGCCTAGGCCTGGACACAGAATGGCTGTAAATGGACATGAGGCCTCTCATAGGCAAGTGCATTACTGTCAAGCATAGGGCCTTGAACAACTTCTCCGGGGAACCTCATAATACCAAGGCCATCACCACTCACTGGAACGAGGCCTCTCACCACCTTGAAGAGGATGTTCTATCCAAGGCTTTACCTCTAGATCCTCACACCGACTCTGGCACAGATTCACCATGTTTAGAGACGCAGGACCCGCAGAGGGTATGAGACTTTAGGTCCTGCAGTCCACATCCTACCTTCTAGTTCAAGCTCAGCTACTTATTAGCTGTGCAGCTTTAGCAAATTATTTGCCTTCTCTGTGCCTTACTTTCTTCATCTATAATAAGGGAAAGATTTGGGTACTGTTGTCATATTCATCTTCCCTAGACGGCTAGGAGACTTAGCCATGGAGGCTGTGTGCTATTTTTGTTGTTGTATGTACTTAGAAAATAAGAGTATAAACCTGGATAGGCAACAGGATCAGTTTCAGGTGCATTTATCAGAACGATTGCCCCCGACTGCAGCAAAGTTCTGGCCAGCAGCAAAGGTATGGAATCATTGAAGTATTCTGTATAAATGTTGGTCAAAGGTGGGTTCTCAGGAGTCATCTGGTCCTACATATATTCCTGTAAAGATAGCTGCAGCCTTGGAGAGTTGGTCCTGAACCAGGTATCGGCAGTGCCAGGCTGACTTCCATGTTTCTTGGCTGATGCAGTGCCTATCCCATGACACTGTGCTAAATGAAACCCGTTTCAAAACAGATTCAACCCAGTCACTATAAGGGACCCTTCTTACTATTTTCCACCTCAAACATATCCCCTCAGCGGGGTATGGTGGAGCATGCTTGTAATCCCAGGACTTGGGAAGTTGAGACAGGAGGATCACTGGTTTGAGGACAGCCTCAGTAATTTAGTGAGACCTTATTCCAAAGAAGAAGTAAGATAAGATAGGCTAGGGGTGTAGCTCAGAGATAAAATGCTCCTGGATTCAATCCCCAGTGCCCCCCACAAATAAATAAATAAGTAAATATTTTCTCTTCTCTTATATATCTCCTGATCCATTTCCAAGATTATCCACCTGTGTAGCCTGAAAGCTGGCTGCTTATAGGATGGAATTCACTACCAACACTTGGTGCCATCCAAGTGACAGTACTGATCATCACACTACTGGTTGGCTACCACAGATCTTGCCAGCCTTTCTATAAGAGGATTGCTAAAATATCTTACTCATGGGTGAAACTTGTCAACTTTATCATTCACCATTCTCAACATTAATTCTATTCTTCCACCTGGCTGAGGCAGTCACGTGGCCCCAAACATACTTTGCCGATTCTTACCACAATAACGTTGTTGATGCTGAGTCTCTCACCTGGGGCTGCCTTTCTACTGTTACCCATCTCTCGAGGTCCCACTCTATTTCCACTCTTCCACAGGGCCTTTATTAGATAGTCTGGCTCATGCCTACTTAGTTGAATCAGGGAAGGGTTAATGCTGCAGTCTGTTTTGATAAACTGGAGTGAGTAAATATTCATGATCGCTCACCATCCTTTTATGAATATTGCTCAACCTAGACCTCTGCTTTTTTAGGCCAGAAATGAGTGTGCTTCCACTGGCAGTCTCACCGTCTGCACTGTGGACTAATGCAACTTCTTGTTGTCTGCTCTTCCTGAGAATGCATTATATAGATTGCAGTTCATTTCGAATGCAGCTGCCGGGGTCATGACTCACACAGAGATTAATCATTATGCCTGGGTTAGCTTCATTACTTTGACTACCCATTACATCTTTCTGAGATTATAAAATGTTGCTTTTAACTTACAAGGCCTACACTGGCACCCATTTACCTCAAAGACATGCATTTATGTTGTTTTCTTGGTATTATCAGGTCACTGAAAATTGCTGGTATTTCCCATAAGCTGTGACTTCAAAAATTAAGTCATGCCGAAGCTTTCTGACATAAGATTGAGTAACATGTCTAGAAAAGAAAGCATACTAGGTGTTTTATTATAAGTAATATAAAAATTTACAGGGCATACATAAAGAGCTGCTGTGAAAATTTTAATAAAAGAACCAAGTATTTGGGGCAGAAGGTATAGCTCAGTGGCAGAGTGCTTGCCTAGCATGTGAGAGACCTTAGGTCTGTTCCCCAGCACTGAAGAAAGAAAGAAAGAAAGAAAGAAAGAAAGAAAGAAAGAAAGAAAGAAAGAGAGAAAGAAAGAAAAGATTTCTTCACGCTTCTTTTAAAATAATCATGCCATCACAAAACATTAAAGATTGTCCCACAATTGGAGAGTTGCTAATTAAACTACTGCCAAACTGGTGCAAGCTGTCTGCATTATTTGAGGTATTCTTTTGTTTTCTTCCTCAAGTGATACAGCTCAACCATGGAAAAAATAGAACTCTGAAAAGAAACATTGCTATTGTTCCCAGAACATAGTATAAGTTGAAAAATTAAGGATATCTTACAATAAATATTGCTGCATAAATTCAGCTAACAGAAATAAACAAGAGCCATTAATACAAAGTGGACTCAATTAATTTCCTAAAGTCTTTTTCCATGTGAGGTCTTCTCAGGAACAACAACAACAGAATTAATGCAATAAAACACTTGAAGGATAATTGTGGAAATATGATTGACATACTTCTCTGATGATATATTTTAAGGAAGTTAGAAGTAAATCTTAAAGTAGAGGTGACATTTTAGACCTGAAAGGGAAATGGAAAATTAAAGATGTTCTTGTGAATGGTTATGTTTAAGAGCAAAGGTTTTATATTAAAGTTTCAGTCTTTTCATAAAACTTTGAAGATTCTTTTTTTTTTTTTTTAGCGGGAACTTAAGCCTATGGTTCTTGGTGCGGGTCATCACAGTGAACTTGTTACTTATTGAGGTCACAATTTTGATGAGATCTTCATAAAACATGACTGACAAGTACTCTGTAAATATGGGATTAGTAATAACAGCAACAAAAATATAGCAAGGATTTGTCCTGTGCCAGGCATTATTCTAAATGCTTTAAATACGGGAAGTTGTTTAAGTCTCACCATACTTCTAAAGAAGTTGATATTATTGCTATCTATTTCATCACCTACCTTCTAATCCCAGCTCTGCCACGATCATTGGTTTAGGGTTGTCAGCTTATCTTGTGTTGTGATCTTTCTGGAATCATAGTTTGTGTGTCTCATCCTCAGCCACTAAATCCTGGGAATTGTTGAAAACACCTGTTGCCATTCATTTGGAGTGCCATTTTGGAAAAAAGATAATAAAAAACATCCTTCTAAAGATAAAGTAATATAAAATTTCTCAGAACAAATTTTATATCAACTTATAAAGATTGAAATTAAAATGAGTTCTTGTTAATGAATCTTTCTTTCCAAAGAAAGGGGAAAGACTTTGGCAAGGCATGCAAACATACTCCTGAAATACTAGCTTGTCATTGTATTGTTTTGCTAAATGAAAAACATACTGAAGAAGCCTTATCCTTACTTTCTATGTTCTTGGTTTGAATCTCAAATGGAAAAAATTGGTGCTTGCCATTAGAGTTATTGTGGTAAAGGCAAACTTGAAAATGTTACATTTATAAGTCAGCTTAAAGGTTTTCTGATAAATTGTAGAACAGCACCATGGAGTTGAAGTCAGAAAAATGAGTTAATTAGGCAGGAGAGTGTCAGTTTGAACCTTTTCTAAATTTCCAATATCAGTAAATAGAACTTAAGGAAATTGGGGAAAGAATAACTATTTCCTAGTGAGTAATTTCTGAAATATATGACCCAATACTATGTAATGCCATAAAACAAAACCTCTTATACAGAAATGGTTGGAATAACTTCATGAGGGTTTGCAACCAGGGTGTAGGAAATGGAATAATTAGAAACTGGATAGGACCTTTAGAGAATACAATAGTAAGTTAAAATGCTCAAATAGCTTATTAGATCAAATGATGATCTAGTATCCTAATGGTTAAAACAAATTTTTTTTTTTTGCATTAGAACGTTCATTATTCAAATTTATGCAGTAGAAATGAACTGAACAATTCTAATTTGGAAACAATAAGCTAAGAAATTTAGGACTGGAAAAGTGACTATGAAAAGTCTTAAAATTTGCTTATAATCTGGGATTAGCACTGACATACACTCTTAAATAACTATCACAGGCAATTATGTTATTTCAAAGATTAACGCAATTAGCTGTGTATGAGGAATGAATACAATATTGACAGGAAGAGGAAATGGTGAGTTTATTTCATGAACAACATAACTGTTAACTAAAAGCTAAAACAGCTTAGGGATTCTGGTAGCAGAGTTGAAGTCAAGACAAGTCATTCTAAGTAAGAAGAAGATTCAACAGACATGGAAGTAGGAGACATGGTATTCAGAATATGGAATGCCATATTTTAAAAAGAAGCAGTTCACTTTGATGGACTGTATTTATTCTGAACTTTAAAAATCAATATAAGAACCAAAGTTTGCACAATGAATTTAGAAGTGATAGTAGAATACATGGCACTTGACATAAGGAAATTTGTACTTAAGCTGGAGATTCAAAACTAAGGCCCATGATAAAATGAAAAAACAAAAGAAATGATAGACTTGTATACTGAACACTACAAAATATTGTTGAAGGAAATTAAAGAGAATATAAATAAATGAGGAAATGTTTGTATTCATGAATTGTAAAGACAGTATTTAGGTAGCAATACTCTCCAAATTGGTCCATGGATTCAATCCCTATCAAAATCTCAGGTAGATTTTTTAAATAAATTTACCCTAAAATTCATAAGGCAATATAAGAGACTCACAGCAGCCAGAACAATATTGAAAAGAAAGGTGGAAGATAGAAAATATATTGGTTTCAGGAGCTAGGGGAAGGGAGGAATGAGGAATGACTACTAATAGGTATGAGTTTCTCTCTGGAATATTGGAAATGTTTTGGAATTAGATAGAGTGGATGGTTGCAAAACTTATGAATATATCAAAAGCCATTGGATTGAATTTTTAAAAGGATAAACTGTATAGTATGTAAATTATATCTCAAAAAAACAAAACACAGAAACAAGAAAATAAAGACCTATGAAACAATTAACTAATTGCTCAAGAGTGAATCTATAAAAAAAATGGGAGTTTAGACAAGTGAAAGCTCCTTGTGTATTACAGAGGCTAAAAATATGAGAAAGATAGAAATAACAGCCTTGACTGAAGCAGAGTATATATTAGAAAATATTGAAAATCAGTTCAGAAATGAAGTTGTTGTCATATTATTCAGGGGCCTTAAGAATCGATTAGTGAAGGCTTGGCATGCAGTTCAAAATTCAAATTCAAAATTCAAAAGTTCAAATTCTTGTTAGTATATGCAAAGCCCTGGGCTAGTTCCCCGGCACCATGAAAAAGTAATCAATTAGAAAAATGTTATGAAAGTTTTCACAGAGAGAAACATGGACTCAATCATTATAGATTCAAGATATTGAAAGTAGAAGAAGAAAGAAAAGCCACAAGAAAAAGTGAAAGATGAAAACATTCAAATTAAAATGTAAAAGAAACAAAATCCCTTAACGGGATACAATGGATTGAATGTTGAGTCCCTCCAAAATTCAGATGTTGAAATCCTAACTCCCAATATGATAGTATAAGGGGGTGGGGTCTTTGATATATGATCAAGTCAAGCAAGTGGGGCCCCCATGAATGAGTGCCCCTACAAAGGGAGCTCCAGAGATGTGTCAACCTCTTTCTATCCTGTGAGGATAGAGTAAGAAGGTGACTGTCCCTAAACTGGGAAGTGGCCCTCAGCAGACAAAAAGAAAAAAAAAAATCTGCTGGTACCTCTATCTTGGACTTCCCAGCCTCAAGAACTATGAAAATTACGTCTTTTGTTCAAGCCACCCAGTCTATGGTATTCTTTTATAACTTCCTGAACTGACTAAGACATTGGGATAATGCCAATTTAAGATTTTAAATACATTCTACAATTATATACACACACATATATAAATTGTTTGTATATATAAGTTATATTTATCAATTGTTTATATATGCATATATATTATATAAAACATGAATAACTGTGAAATGTGTGACTCCATGTAATGACAATGTCGTATCTCACTAAATTCAGGCACATACTTATAGTTAACCCATTTAGTTTGAATTTTAAACCTAAAGTTCTCTTCCATCTATTAAGGAACTATTCAAAAGTTTTTAAAATGACAGGTGTTGAAACTCACTATAAATAAGTGATTAAATAAAATTCTTCAGTTTATTGATTTTGCCGTATTTAATGTTTGCTATGACAATCTGATGTACCATTGTAGTAAACTAACTCCATTTTATTAATATGTGACTCCATGTTTTAACTTACTCATTGATGCTCACAAAAGGAAGATTTTATCTTGTTTATTAGCTGCCCTCCTGAGAGTCATCACAAATTTATTTGATGTTCAGTAGGTCTGCTGATGGCAAGTTCCGATAGAGGGTAAAGTGCTTCCAAATCCATCTCAATTTTATGGGGTGACTAAAACCTATGGGCAGAACCAAACTTGTAACCTTGATTTTGTGACCAGGAATGCAACACCCACACATATTCCTCCAGCATTGTTAGCTTGAATGAAGCAGGAAAGATTTTGAGTCTGAGTTTAGTGCCGTTGGTCTACAGTCATAAATGAGCTTTTGACTTGTCTAGTCAAGTGACTTTTTAACAGTCCATGGAGAGGGTGTGTCTGTCAATACACAGGTGTCCTTCAAGTAACTTAGATACTTGCTTGATCGGTTGGCATGATTAAAATATGACAGAAGGGTGTGGGCATCCACACTCACCTACTTTTATGTATTTATTTACTAGGGTTTTGGTATAATTTAGGCATTAAGGAAGAATTGATAAACTGTTTAGAATAGTATTGACTTCCTGGAGTGACTCACAGTAAAGTATTTAGAGTAGAATTGCCATAGTTTCAAAGTAAGTTGTGACAAAACAAAATTCTCAGTAACTTTCCACTCATTCTTTACTCAGGAAACTCACTTTGGGCATGTTCTAAAAGGTACAGTCCTGGTACCAGTATTTCAGGAAAAAACTGTATTAAAAATGGAGAAAAAGAGCCGGGCATGGTGACGTACGCTTATAATCCCAGCATTTGGGAGGCTG
>PVLC010008083.1:29918-60307 GCA_004027655.1 Graphiurus murinus
ATATATATATATATATATATATACATACATATATATATTTCTTTTGTGTTTTAAATATTATCAGCACTTCAAAAAATTTTATGAGCACCTATTATTTCTATAGCCAATACAGCAAAATAGTACATGGAAAAACAAAACATTTAGCCGGGCGTGGTGGTGCACGCTTGTAATCCCAGCATTTGGGAGGCTGAGACCGGAGGATCTGGGTTCTCGGCCAGCCTCAGCTACCTAGTGAGGCACTCCACAACTTAGTGAGACCCTGTTTCAAAATAAGGAATAGAAATTAGGGCTGGGGGTGTAGCTAGGAGGTAAAATGCCCCTGAGTTCAATCCCCGGTACCGTAAAAACAAACAAAAAATATTTTAAAAATCTGTTCTTGAGAAAGGAGACAAGGACAGAGCCAGGTCCTTGAGGAAGCCTGAAGGATGACTATAGTCACAGATGGTAGGAAGAGGTGTTATAGTCCCTAAAGGAAAGAATGAGGGAAGATTATATGGCAGGAGATTTGGAAGTGACTTTCTTTCCTTCCAAGCCTGGCTCTCTTCTTGCCTGACCTCCTTTTCTGACATATCCTCTAAATGTCTTCAGTCTTCTCTTTTCTTCTGTTTGTCAATCCAGAAGCTTTTACTGTGCCTATCCTCAAAATTTTCAAATGTTTTTCCTTTGTCTAATGAATGACATTTATTCTCCTTATCCTGACTTTGAACACCTCTGGTCATCTGACTCCGAGCATCCCACCCCATTATTTTAACGTTTATTAGAAATTTTCATCAACCTTCCTGCCACATAGGCCTACCCCGTGTTCTCCGGTGATCCTTCATCATTTCTACTGCCAGCTTTAGTGTTTGAAACTGTTTCTCTCCCTTTTTGGTTAAATAATTCTTAGACATCCTTCAGTGCTCAGTTTAATAGTTCAATCCATGCTTCCACAAAGATGCTAAGTTTACCTCTTTGGTAGTATTTTCCCAGGCATTGTAGGCATTTTGACTTGAAATATTACTTGATACTTGTTTTAATGTGTACACACATATAAAAATACATCTACATATATATGGATATAGTGTCTTCTCAGTGAGATTTTAAGTTTCTTTCTTTTTTTTTTTTGTGGTACTGGGAGTTGAACTCAGGGGCACCCCCAGCCCTATTTTTTATTCTTTATTTTTAAATAGGGTCTCACTAAGTTTTGGAGTGTCTCACTAAGTAGCTGAGGCTGGCCGTGAACTCGGATCCTCCGGTCTCAGCCTCCCAAATGCTTGGATTACAAGTGTGCGCCACCATCCCCAGCTAGATTTTAAGTTTCTTGAGGGTGGGAGCTATATATCATGTCTATTTCTGTCCCAATAACCTTAACATGACACTTCATATACATTAGTAATTGCAAATATGTATGTAGCACTTGCTATGTATTAGGAACTTTCGTAAGTACCTGACATATATTTATTTATTTCTAACATATTCCTGTAAGGTAGGAACTCTAATTATTCCTGTTTGACAGACAAGAAAAGCATTAGGTTTTTGCTAATACAGTAACCATTAGCTATTAATTACAATAAGAATTTAAATTTTATTCTTTAGTACCATTAGCCACATACCAAGTGACCTATTGTCACATATAGCTTGGGACTACTGTTGGACAACATAGATTATAAACATTTCCATCAGTGCAGAAAATTCTATTGGCCAACTCTGGCCTATATAGTTGATTGACTTCCCAAGTTGGCACAGCTGGTTGGTGTCAGAGTTGAAACTTCGAATCCCATCATCTTTGTTCCATGTTAGGATGCTACAAAGATCTGGGAGCACAGGTGCATGAACACACCACACACACACACACACACACACACACACACACACACACACCACATACACCCTACACACATAGACACAACATGTTCCCTGAGAACTGAAGAACAAAAAGAGCTGATAAGAGATACAGATGGTTCTTGGTTTATAAGGGTCCAACTTAAGTTTTTTTTTTTCTTTTTACTTTATTTTTTTATCTTTTTTTTTCGGTACTGGGGATTGAACTCAGAGGCATTCTACCTCCGAGCTATACCCCCAGCCCTATTTTTTATTCTTTATTTTGAAACCGAGTCTCACTAAGTTGTGGAGTGCCTCACTAGGTAGCTAAGGCTGGCCACGAACCCGGATCCTCCGGTCTCAGCCTCCCAAATGCTAGGATTACAAGCGTGCGCCACCACGCTGGGCTCTTCTTTTTACTTTAAAGTGGTGCAAAAGTGATAATCATTCAGTAGAAACCGTAATGTGAATTTTAACTTCTGACCCTTTCCTGGGGCTAGCCATATCCGGCACTATACTATCAGCAAGCTGCAGCTCCTGGTTAGTTGCAAGATCACTAGCGTCAACAATTGGCATGCTACAATGTACCATGTTGCTAATCTAGAATTCTAGAATGTCTGCTGAGTTAGGTGCATTAAATGTATTTTTGACATCAAATATTTCATTTATTTATTTATTTATTTATTTATTTATTTATTTATTTATTTATTTTTATGGTACTGGGGATTGAACCCAGGGGCATCATTCTACCTCGGAGCTACACCCCCTGACCTATTTTTTATTCTTTATTTTGAAACAGGATCTCACTAAGTTGCGGAGGACCTCATTAAGTAGTGAAGCTGGCCTCAAATCTGCGATCCTCCTGTCTCAGTCTCCCAAGTACCGGGATTACAAAGTGTGTGCCACCATACCCAGTAGCATAAAATATTTTAAATGTACAACTCCATCGCAAGTCGAGGAGCACCTGTACTTGAAAGCAGACTTTAACCGCTAGAAGGTGTGCAGTTAAGGGACTTCGGCTCTCCCTAGCCTCAGACCACCTATTTCAGGCAAAAGACCTAGATGAGCACGGCTGTCGGAAAGGTACACAGAGAGATCCAAGGTTGGATGCTAATGCTCACCCATCACACCCACAAATGCATACCTATTGGATTATCCAGAATAGGGGTTTTAATCTGGAGTATAGCTTTTGGAGACTGTGAAACCTCCATGGAAATGTGAAAGTTTGGTATATTTGCATCTGTGTACTTTTTAAAAGATAGAATTCATAATTTTTAATCAGACTCTCAAAGGGACATGTGGCTCAATAGAGACTAAAAAACCATTGATGTGAGCTGGGCGTGGTGGCGCACGCTTGTAATCCCAGCATTCGGGAGGCTGAGACTGGAGGATCCGGGTTCGCGGCCAGCCTCAGCTATCTAGTGAGGCACTCCGCAACTTAGTGAGACTCGGTTTCAGAATAAAGAATAAAAAAAATAGGGCTGGGGGTATAGCTCGGTAGAATGCCCCTGAGTTCAATCCCCAGTACCGCAAAAACAAAAAAACAAACAAAAAAACCATTGATGTAGGGTAATAAATCAAATACATTGATTTAAATCAGTTTGAAAATTGAACTCAGGGCCTGATGCATTCTAGGCAAGTGCTCTACCAGTGAGCTACACCTCAGATCCAAGGATATATTCTTTTTTTTTTGCAGTACTGGGGATTGAATGTAGGGGCATTCTACCTCTGAGCTATACCCCCAGCCCTATTTTTTATTCTTTATTTTGAAACAGGGTCTCAATAAATTGTGGAATGCCTCACTAGGTAACTGAGGCTGTCCTCCAACCCGGATTCTCTGGTCTCAGCCTCCCAAATGCTAGGATTACAAACGTGCGCCACCACGCCCGGCTCCAAGGATAAATTCTTTTAATCAGCAATTCTCTTTATAAGTACCTGTCTTACAGAGATCTATAATACCATGTATACAAAAAATATGTTGTACTGTCCACTGTAGACTTGTTTATAAAAATGGGAAATAATATAAATATCTTTGAATATAATGATTAATGAAGTAAGATAAAAAAAGAGCCAAATTGGGGGGATAGTTAAATTGATAGAATACATCCAATTTGCTACATATAAAGATGTATATTTTGTTTTTATTATTTATTTATTTTTATTTTTTGTGGTACTGGGGATTGAATGTAGGGGTACACTACATCCATGTTGCACCCCAGCCCTATATTTTTTTTTTTTTTTTTTTTTTGGTACTAGAGATGGAACCCAGGGGCATTCTACCTCTGAGCTACGCCTCCAGGCCTATTTTTCATTCTTTATTTGGAAACAGGGTCTCACTAAGTTGCAGAAGGTTGGCCACGAACATGCGTTCCTCCTGTCTTCAGCCTCCCAAGTACTGGAATTACAAGTGTGCACCACCATGCCTGGCCCAGCCCTATTTTTTTTTTAAATTTAATTTTATTTTTCTTATTATTTTTTTGTTTTGTTTTGTGGCACTGGAGATTGAACTCAGAGGCATTCTCTCACCAAGCTACCTCTCCAGTCCTATTTATTTATTTATCCATTTATTTACTTATTTAGTAGTATTGGAGATTGAATCCATGGAAATTATACCTCTGAGCTATACCCCCAATCCTATTTTATTTTGAAACACGGCCTCACTAAGTTGCTGAAGCTGGTCAAAAACTTGCAATCCTCCTGTCTCAGCCTCCCAAGTACTGGGATTGCAAGCATGTACCACCATGCCCAGTTTTTTAATATTTATTTTGAAACAGGGTCTCTCTAGGTTGATGAGAGTCTTACTACTTACTGAGGCTGTTCTCAAGCCTGCTATCCTCCTGTCTCAGCCTCCCAAGTACTGGGATTACAGGGATGTGAGACCATGCCTGGCTGTAAAGATGTTTAAACACTTAAATTTAAAGAAAAAAAATAAATGTACAGTGTTAAAAAGCTTAAAAGTTATATGTCCTTATATTTATAAATGTGTGAATGATTCTATTTTTACAACCAGAAGGCATTTATTTATTACTTATGGAGTTTAAAAATAAAAAATGTAAAATACTTGTACTTGGATTATAACATAGATCTTCAACTTACTAGGCAAATTGATCTTTCTTTTCTGCAACCTAAATTTCCCATTTATCTCATGATAATTAAAAGTCATGTACTTTTTTTATACTTTTATTTGGGCATTGTAGTCTCACATCATCATGAGGTTCATAGTGATGATGACATACATGAACACAGCAGTTGGTGGGTTTTTCTCTGGCTCCCTCTCCACTCCCCCTCCCTATACAGGGTACTGAGATTGACATTGGTATTCATATATATATATATATATATATATGATTGACATTGGTATTCATATATATATATATATGTATATAGTCAATGGAAATGATTTCTTCATTGATTCTCCCCCCTCCCCTTCCCCTAGATCACCTACCTGACTCCACTAGAGTTTCTCCTCCATTACCTGAAGTCCCTCTGGTATCCAGATTACTTCCTACCTTCTGCATATGAGAGAAAACAATATGATCCTTCACTTTTTGTGACTGGCAAATGGCAATCATCAAGAAGCCAAGCAACAATAAATACTGGAGAGCACGTGGGGAAGTAAGAACTCTTCTACACTGTTGGTGGGATTATGAATTAGTAAAGCCTCTATGGAGATCAGTGTCGAGATTCCTCATAAAATTGGGAATGGATCCACCATATGATCCAGTTATACTACTCCTGGGAATCTTTCCAAAGGACTGAAATCAAAATATTAGGGTAATAAATGTATATTTATGTTTATAGCCAAATCACAGAACCAACCTAGGGGGCCAACAACAGATGAATGGATTACAAAATTATGGGATATATACACAATGGAATTCTACTCAGCAATAAAGAAGAACAAGATTATATAATTTTCAGGAAAATGGGTGGATCCGGAGAACATTATGTTAAGTGTGATCCGCCAGTCATATACATTTTAACATCAAATTACTAAGCACATAAAAATATTTCACCTTAGGAATTTGATGTAAAGTCATCGTCACAAAGCAGCGCTTTGGCCATGGTGCATCCTTAGATACTGCTTCTTTTATAGATCTTCAATTGTCAAGATGGTACCTCAGTATCCCTAAGGATAATGTTGATGAGATGAAGTTGATGATGATGTCCCAGGTACTGGTCCAAGTGCTTTACAGGTAATCATTAATTTAATTCTCACCACTGTCCTATAAGTAGGCACTACTATTATCCCATGTTATACATGAGGAAATGAAGCCCAGACAGAGTAAGCCATTTTCACCGTTCATGGCTCCCAAGAGGCAGAGCTGGGGTTCCTGTTTCTGGCTCGAGAGCTGGCACTTCTCACGTTGATGCTTTTCTGACCCACCTTGCCAGCTTCATCTTTCATTCATCTCCAACTTTCAACCTCTAGCACACTGGGCAGGCACACAGAGCTCTTTAGCATCTGCCAGTCTCCTCTGATTTCCAAGAAGCACAGGCTCTTAAACAATCCTGGAACACAGAGGACCTGCAGCTTGCGTCTTTGCCCAAATCACTTTCACATCCTTTCAAGACTCAGATCAAATGGCGTCTCTTCCATGAAGCCTTCCTTGCTTTCCTCAGTCTGCTCCTTCCTTCTACTCTGATCCCAACGCCCCTTTTGTCAGTACTAGCATACACACCACATCCTTTTATAAGCCTCATAGGTAACCATGTCTTTCTCTTCCACTAGACTCTTGGGTCTCTGATAGCTAGAGTCACTTCTTGTCCAACCTCTATGGTATCTCGCCTGTGTAACATTTTTTAATTTATTAGAAGTTGCAAAACTGCCAAGAAGCATACTTTATATTTAGATCATTTGAGTCAGATCATTAAGTCTCTGACCAGAGTTTTATGTCAGTATATAAGAACATAGAATTTTCATTTTACCAAAAAAGTGCATTTGAAAGTTATCAGCAAATCAAAGGGTTTTATGTGTCACATATTTGAGTAATAATAATAATAATAATAATAATAATAATAATAATAATAATACATAATATATAATGGTACTAATAATGACAGCAATAACCAATGGTATTTATTTAGCGCTTACCATGTACCAGTATTTTAATACTTCATTTAATATTTGAAAAATGTTTGAGGTTGGCACTATTAAATATTCTTTTTATAGAAAAAAATTCAGGATTAGATATTTTAAAGCATGTTGTCTAGCAGGGTGTGGTGGCACATGCCTGTAATCTCAGTACCTGGGAGGATGAGACAGGAGGATTACAGGTTCCAGACCAGTCTCAGAAATGTAGCAAGGCTTTCAGCAACTTTGTGACACCCTGTTTCAAAAATAAAAAATAAAAAGACCTAGGAGTATAGCTTGGAGGTAGAACGTCCCTGATTTCAGTCCCCAGTACCAAAACACAAGTGCTGCCGAGGCTCATAGAAGTAGTTAGTATCCATCCAGGTAAAGACCTAAAATCCCATAATCCCATAGGCCTGCTTCCAGAGCCTCGATACTGCTTCCTCCACATTGATATTGATTCCCAATAGAGTGCATTGATGTATCAGAGACTGCGTTCTGTAATGGCGCTAACGCAGGGCTGCCTCTGGAACCTCTAGTCCTGGTACAGATTCTTCAATTAAGTGAAATTTGGATTGTCCTTCAACTTCTTTAGATCTCCTTTGTTTAAATTGTTGGGGCGGTGTCAGTAAATACCCAAGATATCCTCCAGTTCCAGAATCTACGATCCTCAGAAGTCAGTGTCTTCTTTGACATTTAGAGAACATTACATATGGCATATGTCAAGAGCTGTGAAAATTTTATTTAATCCACTGTGTTTATTTTCTCCTACATAAAGGTGAAATATTTTTACATTTTCCCAATGCATTTCTCAGTAATAACATAGCCAGTAAAAATATTTTTGTTCGTGTAGAGCAGCACTATTATATCTTAGCCAAAGAAAAAGCACACTATTATATATTGGTGGAGAGGGAAAAAAGCCTCATTTGTTATCAAGAAGGAGCTGAAAATATAGCAATTATTATACTGCCCTTTCCCTAATTTGACTTAAATTAGTGACTTTGAGTTATCAGAGGATATGAAATATATAGTATGTGCACATAGGAGACAAAAATATTGCTTGCTAGTACCTACGTTTATGACATTAATCTATCTCTCAATGATCTAATATAAAATAAACCATTTGAAAGCAATTTCATTGAAATACTTTCAGAAATGTTGAAATGAAAATATTAATCTTTTGGAAGTGTCATGTTGGATGTTTTCTTTTCTTTTCTTTTTTTAAATCCCAGGAAGATGGGTCGGGGAGTACTGAGAATAACCTAACAGCCGAGATGATACATAACCAAGAAGTAAAGCTGTCAGCCTCTCACCAAGACTGTCTCTTCCTTCTGCCTTTTCTACCTTTCTTCTCTCCTCTGTCCTTCTTTCCCCACCCATCTCTCCTTCCTTCATTCCTGCACATACAAGGTACAGTGCCAAGCATGGACTTGGAAGACCCTGTCTCACTGAGACTGTGCACTAGTGATTTTCCATAAGGGCAGGCTGAGTTCTTTGAGGTGGGTCCAAGTGTGACAGTAAGGTCAAAGGGCAGCCTGGTGTCTGTCCAACAGCTCCTTCTCCCTACACCCCACCTCCTGGGCAATTACAGACCTTACACACCTGCACTTTAGGGTACTTTTGTTTTTTTTCTCAGTGTACATTATCCTTAACCACAAATCAATACATCAATAGATAATAAAAGAGCTGATTTTAGTCTTTCAAGAACATTGAAATATGTTCCATATATGTAATTAAGGTCATTCCAGAGGAGTATAATTGAAGCTGGAAGTGATATGATTTTATCTCTGGTACACAGGTATATTTCATACTTATGTAATTTCTTTACAATAGAAACAAAAGACAGTTCTACTTCAAATATGGTTAAACCCTTCAATGACTTATCATTTTACCTAAAATGAAAATCCAGTTTGTTCTTTATGGTACAGCATGATCAGGTCTCTGTTTCATCTTGTCTCCTATATCTTGAATATGCCAGGTTTATTCATGTTCATATTCTCTCTCTCTCCCCCTCGGAGTTTAACACAAGGGTGTTTTACCTCTGAGCTACACTCCCCATCTTTTTTATTTTGAAACATAGTCTTGCTAAATTACCGTGGGCTAGCCTCAAGCTTGTGCCTCCTGTCTCAGCCTCCCAAATCTTGGGGTTATTGGCATGTTCCACTGCACAGGGCTGCCAGAGTCCTTTCTAATCTAATCTTCTCACACCAGTGTTGTTTTCCTTTGTGTAATTATGTTATTACAGTATCTACATTGTTTATATTTAAGTGTTTATTTTTTGTCTCTTCTATACAATGTAAGCTCCATGAGAGACCTTGCGCTCTTCTTTGCTATTACATCCACAGAACCTAACATGAGTGCCTGGCACATATTTGCTGAATAAATAAATGAATAAACAAGTGAATAAGCATATTAATTTGAAACTCAGGGAAAAACAGAACATCCTGTCTATCAGAAAATGTAACAGTATAAGTTTGGGGTGACCCATTTTGTTTCAAATCCAAGTTTTAACCTTTATAAATTGTGGGGCTTTGGGGGAAATAACTTCACCTCTGTGTCTTAGTTTTTCTTGATCAGTAAATGTTAAAGAATGGGCAAGAAGTTCCATATTCAAGAATTTTAGAAATGCCATTATAGATTAGAATTACCTTTTTTTTTTTTTTGCTCATCTAAGGTTTCTCTTTCTTCATCTAAGAGTCCCTCCTATGACCCACTTTCTCCCTATCTTCCACATATTAAGTAGAGCATCCAATTTTTTACATTTTGTGACTGACTAATCTCCCTTAGCATAATGTTTTCCAGTTCCATCCATTTCCCTGCAAATGGCATGATTTTGATCTTCTTTATGGCTGAGTAAAATTCCAGTGTGTACACATCCCATAGAAGCACCCTAATGCGCATGATGTACATTCACGAACATATCAAAGTCAATCACTAAACCAAGCCAAACATGAGAAGAAGGGAGTCGGGAGGGAATGGGGTGAGAATTGGGGAAGGGTTAAATGAGTGCTGTGTGCATGTATGCCTCAACCAGCTTGTACCTCATTAAGATGTATGATTACAGTGCACCAATTTAAAAAAAAGAATTTGTTTTTGCTTAAAAAGTGTTGTTACATATATATATATAAAGTGTAGAACATGATGTTTTGCTATAGACATAGATAATGAAATGGTTGAATGCAAATGAAAGTGTGGTGGTACATTTGTTGTCTCATCACTGTTTGCTTTGCCCAGAATGTGACCCTGAAAGCCAGGAAGACCATAGTGCTCCCTCCCATATGGTTGGCCCAGGGCATTCCAAATGCATACGGTTTTGTGTGGCTCTACTGAAAGCAAGGATTGAAGACCATTCTCATATGAATGCAGTGCGAAGGTGGCTCTCTCTGACCATATTTTACTAACAATGCATAGGTAAAAAATAATAGTGCATAACTCAGCTCATGCCTGTCTGACTGCCAGCTTCCACAGCATCAAGGTTTGCTAGGTATAAATGACAAGGCAGTGACATTTTTTAGATTCCACACTGGAATCTGATTCAGAATCAAGGTTTGTAACAGGCCAAAAGTGATTCGTCAGTTCATTTTTGCAGATAGATGAGCAATCCCTTGTTTCCTTGGAAACTCAGACCTGAGCATATGTAGCTCAGAATGTGTACCCTCGTGTTTTCAATTGAGCAGACCCAGGATGAGTTTCTCCCAAGAGATTCAATATGTTGCCTTAAATAGAAGAACCAAGGATAAGAGAGAACTCTCATATTAAAATTAGATATTGTGGACATGGCTGGCTTTCACAAGACAAAATAATCCCACGAGACAGATACCCTCAAAATCTGGCCCTTGTTGGGTTAACAATTTCCTTTACTTGCATGATTTACTTTTTCCAAATTGAAAAGGTGTGTGACATTTTTTAGACGCTGGAGTTTGAAATTTTGAAATATTCTTTTGTGTGCTAGAATGTCTAATGTTTACACTGCTGACTCCTTAGAAATCTTCATGAGCTAAAAACAAGCTCCAAACTCTTAGTTCTGCATGGTAGCATGTAGAGGACTTATATTAATTCTTACCCTGGAATATTTGTGAGATATACCAGGTAAAGTTAGTCTTCTTCAAGGAAATCTGAACTATTGGATAAACTTTACTTTATTAGATGCTCCTAGTGTTACCAATGGCTTGTGTTCAGACCTTGGGATACTTTGGCACTTACAGGTTCACCTAGAGCACATTGAAAATGCCCACTCTTTTTCTACTACTACTACTACTACTACTACTAAATACTCAGAGAAGTTCAAGCAACTTGTCCATGGTCCCACCATTTTTTAGGTCTATTTGATTCCCAAACCTGCATCAGTTACTTAAAAGCAACTTTAGCTACTGTGATAAAGACAGAGTGGAAGGAAGAAATGCTCTGTTTAATTAATATTCTAGTTAACAAAAGGTACACATATACAGATAGATCATTTATAATTTATTGACAGTAAAAATATTGCAATGGGTCAAGTGAATGGCAAAGAAATAAATACTAACTCAGCATGGGGGAGAAAACAAAGCAAGCAAAAATAAAAGAACCTGCGGCGCCACAAAGTGGTTTGGATGTTGTATGATGTTGCTAGCCCGCTTTCATTGGCCTGTATTAGAGACTGAAAGGCTACATGTAAGGTATATCATAGAAGTTTCCATCTTCTTTGTAAAAATAAAATCCATTTTAAGAATCTTAATCCGGACAACAGAGACACACCATGGAGTGAGATTTAATCTTCGTGGATTCAAAAGGGGCTTCACGGCTTCCCAGTGCCTGAAGACCTCACAGTGAGAATCAGTTATGCGTTCTGAGTTGAAAGGAAATACTGGATCCCTGGCTACAAGAAAACCAGTTAAGGCAAACACTTTTACTTTTAATTTTTTGAACTATTGCTGGTAAAGTTTCGTGTCAATCAGGGATCTGCAAATTTTTTTCTCAAAGGTTTAATTGGTAAAAATTTAAGTTTTTCAAGTTCTATTTTGTCATCAATAATTATTCTGCTTATAAGATGAAATGGGCCATCAACAATATGTAAATGGATGAGCATGACTGTGATCCAGTATTACTGTTTATAAAACCACGAGTGGAACAGATTTGTAATTGTCCAATTGGATATCTCCCAGTTTTCACATGCATTTTCTTATCTGGTAGCTATACAAAGATCCACACCTCAATCATAATTATAATGGTTTATGATCACCTAAAAGTCTTTTTCTCTGGATGTATACATAGGTAATGCCATTAAAAGGGAACCAATAGAATAAATGCACTTGTAAGTGATTTCCAGTTGTAAGTAAAATATTTGGAAAAACAAAAGAATTCTCAGAGTTGCCTCTGGGAAACTAACTAGGACCATTGATTGAGTTGAAATTATCTCCAGGGGTTTAGTTGATACACAGCCAATGTTCAGTATAATGACTATGTCCAAAAACTATTTGCAAAAGTAACACAGTGAAGGATTTAGAGGAAATTCTATTTTTCCCTTTTAGTTGTTTAAGTGGTCAGAAGCCCATCAAAATAATGACAAATATTATGGCAGACTGCTCCATGGTAATGATGTTCAAATATTATGGAGTCTGAGCTCCTCTATCTAATTACCTAGGCATGATAGTGACAGATAGTTTAGAAATATTGAGGTAGCTATTGATAAAGCACATTGGGAAATGTGAATATCCTTCAAATTTCTGACAGCAAAGACAGACATTGAATTCCTTGGTTTTTTTTGTTTGTTTGTTTTTTGTTTTTTGTGGTACTGGGGATTAAACTCAGGGGCATTCTACCTCCAAGCTACACCCCCAGCCCTATTTTTTTATTCTTTATTTTGAAACAGGGACTCACTAAGTTGCGGAGTGCCTCACTAGGTAGCTGAGGCTGGCTGCGAACCTGGATCCTCCGGTCTCAGCCTCCCAAATGCTGGGATTACAAGCTTGCACCACCACGCCCGGTTGAATTCCTTGTTTAAAATACCTAACATATGAAGAATGCATGCCCACGGCACCTGGACAATTCCACAGAAAGGCGATGCTGGGGTGGAGATATGTCTGAAATTGCTGCTTAGGAACTGTGAAAGTCTTCGCGATGACCTCACAGCCTCATTCTGTTTTCATTTTTAAAATTAGTTCAATAATACATATGTCACAAACCATCATGGTGGCTAAGGGTATTACATATTGAGGAGTGTTGTATAAAATAGGTAAGACTATGATTGTTATCGATCCTCAATGATTTTAAAAGTGAGTATATCAGTTCTTGGGAGGCTGAGACAGGAGGGTTCGCGCCCAGCCTCAGCTACTTAGTGAGGCCCTCCACAACTTAGTGAGACCCTGTTTCAAAATAAAGAATAAGAATTCTTTATTTTGGGGATGTAGCTCGGAGGTAGAATGTCCCTGGGTTCCATCCCCGGTACTGCAAAAAGAAAACAAATGAACAAAAAAGGTGAGTATATTACAAATATTTAGACAAAATTAATTCAAAAAATTGAGTCAATTGTCCTCTTCCCTTAAGAAAAAAATTGCTAATTGAATGAACAAAATGATTAATGAAGTATCAAAGTATTAAGATAATCATAATTTCACACTAATAAGGATTCTACTACATGGAATTTCTCTGACTGTGGTTCCATTTGGACAACTTACAGAGAAATTGGTGATGACTTTTTTGACTGAGTATGTGGGGCTTCCCTCCTGACATCCTGCCCAGAGGATTTATTGGCCTGGTATTCGTTTATCAATTTCTGTAGCTACTTTAAGAAATGTTTGCCCTATGCACTTAAGTGATTCTTCTTATGCATAACTCTTGGTGTCTGGTTTTGATGAGATAAAAGCCAAATTTATAGTCTCAGGTGGGTGAGGTTTTGCATAATCTCTCTTCCCTCCTTTTTATATTAATATTTCAAATGTAAGATATTAGTTATTAAGTCACAATGTTCTACCTGAAAACTTGCTATTTAGTTGACAAAGACTAGTTCATTAACAAAGGAGCAAAATAGTAATATATATATATACATATATATTATATATAGAAGAACACATATGATTAGAAAAATTGAATCAGGTAGTTTATTTTGGCCTACAGAAAAACTAACATATTATTGCTTAACTGTGAATGCTATTACAGACTTCTTCCCCCTACTGTCTGTCTCAAGATTACCTATACAACTTTGTCAAAATGACAGGTTCATCTTTGATTTGTCAAGATGACATTCATCTTTCTAGTAATTAAAACATTCATAAACATTGCAGTTTATTCTATAAAATATGGTTCTTTCTTTTGTATTTTTACATGAAGACAAAGCTAATATTTATTAAGTACTTGTTCTGCATGAGATACTATGTTAAGTACTTTGATTTTTTTTAAATTTCATTTTTATAACAAGACTCTCGGGACTAGATATCATTACTGTTTTTATTTTAAAAACAAGGAAACTAAAGATTAGGGAGTATAATTAGTTAAGGACACACAGTTAATGAATGGTGTAGCCAGTCTTCCAACATAAAGTGGTTAGATATAAAAATTCACATTCCCTTGAATTTGTGAATTTAGAAATTGCCAACTAGATTGATCTCTTGATACATATATTATTGTGTATAAAGACTATAAATATTATACATTTATTATATAAAATATATTCTATGTAATAAAATATAATCTATATGCATCATATTATACATAGGCATGTGTATGTCTATAATATGTACTTATATATGCATTATATACATACACATGTATTACATACAGATAAAATTCTCTATTTCACTGCATACACAGAATAGAATCTACATGGTCACTTAGATGTTTTCTGCATTTCTACAAAAGAATCTGCAATGAAAGCCATTAAATAGGATGCAATTTGTAAGCCTTTCATTAAATAATGATTCTCAGCTGGATTTCCGAAAAGGGAATATTAATGCAACCATATGTAACTAGCATTGCAAGAAATTAGCGTTGCTGATTTAGTCTTGAATCAATCATTTTAAGCTATGCATTAGAGTCTTTGCTGATACATTTCTGTCTCAGACAACTTAGCACAAATTGTGGGCCCAATACAGCCATGTTCAGAATACAATTTGTATGAAATGCCTCTTGTATTTGAAGTTTCCTGGATTTGTAGGCAGTGAACAAATCCATATACAGAAAGACAAAATGATGCTATTCAAGGTCCAATGGCTAATTGCTAATCTCTAACACGTATGCCCCTAGGCATGAGGTTAAGGTGATGAGTTAAGTTTCTGCTGCCAATCCAAAGCTGAACTTCTGGGTGTGGGAACTGGATTGAGTTATGATGTGGGTGTGGATGTGTTGTGTTAAAATCTCCAAAGCCCTAGTTTGGTTGCCAAGGTTTGAAAATGTCAGAAGGAATTTTTATGTTTTCTTAGAAACTGTTACTGGGCCAGTTCTACAACATTGTCTCCAAGATTGAAGCATCTATGTATGCTATTGTCCACACTTATTTCATTTGTCATGAGAAGCTGTTTTAATGTACAGATTAGGACAAGGTTTTAGCTAACAGAGATCATAAGGAGAGGAAGCAGAATTCTAACAGAACTAAATTCTACACGTCTTCTTGCACAGAGGTTGGGGGTGTGCAAGAAGCTTTGCTAGGACATACAGGTTTGTGGCACCCCCATGTCTAGAAGGTCCACTTTGGACAGAACTCAATGGAAATTATACTGTGATTGCATTTGATTATTCATTCTCTTAATTTCCTTTTATTCTGTAAAGCTCCCTCCACTATTTTTGAGTAACTAGTAGTTTTTTTCCCCCTTAGGAATGGATTTGGTTAATAGCTGCTTCATATTGTGGTTTACATCATTTCTCTATTTCCTGGACACTGGTTATATGGAGACAGACTCAATTGGATTATGACTCAAATGTATAATTAGTATGACTTTACAAGCGGCACCCAGTCCTTCCTATCACATCATGTGAATAAACACATAATATCAGGTTGATCCATCAGTGACTTCCCAGGTGAGGTCAATGGAACTTTCACCTAATGATTTTGCAACAATTCATGAAGGCTGCCTCAATCTATTGTTTTATTACGGGCTACTAAAAATCTTTCTGAATGGATGAGATGGATTCCAGCTAACATTTGAAGGTGAGGTGGGTCCGAATTCCTGAAAAATAGCTGAGGACACTGGACGGGGTCCATACAACAGTACAGAGCAGATGACAAAATTATTCCAATGAGCTGTATACATTTACATGTACATTTTATAATTGCATTCACCAGTGTTAAGCAATAAAGAAAATCTCCATCCTTCTGGGGTGGCCAAAGTCTCAACACAAAGCAACTCAATCAAAATGATATGTTGAAAACAGAATGGACTTACTGTTCTGCTCCTTGGTATGTTCTAATGGTATACAGGTAATTTCAACTTCATTTAAGCTTCAAGTAAAACTGCAAGGAAAGTAATGAAGTGAATGCTATGTCTTTTAAAGTAAAGATTGTACATATAATTCTTCCAATGCAAATATTTAGTCAAAACTAACCAAATTGTAGAGTCCAAATTGTCTTACTCTTTTTCAGTCCATTTCTCCTATACTAACAGCCACCAATGCAGGTGGTTTGAATGTCTTCAAAAATAAACAACTACTACCAAATATAAAACAAAGCAAAACAGGTCTAGGATCTGTTTTTTATCCATACCTCTGTCTGCCTTTCTAAACTGGGATTCTTCATTTTTACTGCAGGAAACACAAAATGACTTCAGTCATTATCCCAAGTTTGGTTTATAACTAATAACACTCTGGATGCATGAGAGAGAGGTTAATTCATTGCTCCAAATGGATGCCTAAGGGCATTAGACCTTAATTCTCTTGTGGGATCCAGATGGAGAAAGCCTGCTAGACTGTAAACCACTTAAGCATTTTTGTTAGCCTGAAAGATTCTCAAGAACATTTCTTATTCATCTTTGTCTCCACCATGGTGTCTAACTCAGCACCCTGCCCAGAGGAATTAATCAAATAACATTCGACTTTTATTAAGTAAGTGTTTGATTAAGCCTAGACATAAGTCTACCAAACTTGCTCTTTCTCAAGAAAGGTAGAAATAATGGCAAAATTTCCTAATGCTCAATTTCCACAGCACACCCACCACTGTTCCCTCTTTCATGTACAACAGACTATCTTCAGTAATATTTCTTCTATTTTCCCCCAGTAGGATATAAGTAGGGTTTTTCTCTGTTTTGTTTACTACCTAATGGCTAGAATAGTACCTGGCATATAATGTTGAACTAATCTTTAAGGAAAAATAAAGATTCAGCAGCTAGCAGTTTATATGAAAGGTTCAAATAACATATTCCCTGCCCACTTTTTTAACCCCACATTTGTATATGCTGACCAAATGTTCTCAAGGGTTTTTGCTTTTTTTTTTTTTATGAGTCTTTAATACTTAAATAACATAACTAAAATCTATTTCCTATGTAGCTCCAGGAAACATTGCCACTGAATTATTTTGTGGATTCTTGGTAAGCACGTAGATGTCCCACTCATTGGTTGTCTGTCCCTTCTCATCCTGGGTCATCACTACCTAGAAAATGCCCAGTCATTGCCATTGACTTCCAAGTAGTGTGTCTGCAGGCTCTAGCCTTCCTGCTTCTCATTCCTCTCCAAGTACCAACAGAGCCCTGTCTCTAATTCCCAAATTGTTGTAAGACTCACAAGAGGTTGCCTTGGTCCAGCAACTCTGCTGAAGGGTTGAGGCGATCACGAGAGCCAAACACAGATGTACCAGGACCAGTGCTGCTGCCATGGAGTCAGCTCCATTATGCGGATCCCTCCCTGGCCATTTATTTCTTAGACCTATATCTTCCACTATGTTCCTGGGGCCCATACTCTCAGTTATGTTATTGTCTCTTCTCTTTCTCTTCTTTCCTTTCTATATATTTAGCTCCTCCCCAAGAGCTGTCCTTCATCAAAGGACTGCTGAAGTTTGGAGATAATTTTACTTGTTTAATATGAGAGTAACATCTTTGCCTGTATGAAATACTTCTATTTCATATTGCTGGATTCTTGCCTTAGCTAATACTTTCCTTTCAGAATAGGCCTAAGTCTTGCCTTCAAAACCCAAATAAGCCATTAAAGAGTTCTCTTGAATAAAAACAAGTCATCCCCTTATTTGATATGTTCTCCTGCTACTTTTACAATGTGACATAGCATGCTTATTTTACCTTGGGTTCCCTCTGGAGAATAAGCCTGAGACAAACTTTTGAAAGTGTTCCGGGGAACAAGAGGTGAGAGTAGGAAAACGATAGAATTCAAGGATACATTTTTGAACAAGTTACTTGCATGGGTAATGGACTTGATTCCACTGGCATCTTCTGAGCAGCTGTCAGACATCATGCAGAATTGTCCCAAAGAAAAGGGAAAAGCCTTTATCTACTAGCTTCTTACAGTGAAGAATGAACTCCCAATACTTCCAGGTGTAGAATGTATGAGCATCTGGCCATTGTCACGGTGTCAGAGGACCTCTTTTTGCTACAGGAGGCACTGCAGATTATCCCTGTGCAAGACTGATGCTACCCACTGTGGTTGGGGTGGAAGGTGAGCTGAGTGCTTAGAAGGGGCATTCTACTCAGCCATAAGGAAGAACAAAATCATGTCATTTGCAGAGAAATGGATTGAACTGGAGAGTTTTGTGCTAAGTGAGATTAGTCAGTTACTGAAATGAAAGGTTGGATGTTCTCCCTCATATGTGGAATTTGGAATGTAGGAGAGACTCCGGACAAAGGAGGAGAAGGCTTAGGGAAGGAGGGGACTTCACTGAGGTAGACAGGAGAGGAGAAAAAGACTTGAAGAGGGAAACACCTCAGTGGACACGATGCACATACACAAACTTATCAAAGCCAATCAATATGTTGAGCATGGGAAGGTGGGGAAGGAGAGTGAGTGGGGTGGGAACTGCAGGAGGGCTCAACCAATGAGTACATGTGTGCATGTATGACTCTATCACCGTGAACTTCATCAAGATGTATAATTACAATCCACCCCGCCCTGCCAAAAAAAAAAAAAAAAAAGACTAACACTGAGAAGGGACTCAGAAATCTTTGGTTTACAACCCTACTCTGCACCATTACTGGCTACATGATCAGGGACAAATAAAATCCCTTTTCTTTTTTGAGCCTACAACTCTTAAAAAATAAAGAATGCTCCCACATAAATAAGTTAATAAAATTAAAATAAAAAAATTTAGAAGTTGAATTAAAATAAAGCAAATTTATTACTTTATTTTTGTGGTACTGAGGATTGAATACAGGGCATTCTACCTCTGAGCGACACCCCTAGTCCTGTTTTATTTATTTATTTTTTTGAAGCAGGGTCTTGTTGGGTTGTTGAGAGTCTTTCCTCCTGTCTTAGTCTCCTAAGTACTGAGATTACAGCCATGTGCCACCAGGCTGAGCTAAATTTATTTATTTTAAATAAAATAAAGACAGTGTGAAAGTAAATAAATAACACTAGATGTTCATTGAGGTTTAGAGTCAGTTTAACTAAGACACAAAATGGTGGAATCGGGCCCCTAATAGGTGCCTCAAATAGAGTAGCTATTATCATAATATATACATTTAACTTAAAAATACTGGCTATTGAGTGACTAGCTGAATTAGACTCAAGAAATAATAAGCCATTTCTCCAGTAGTGAACAAGCAGCCTTCTTTGGAAGAGGATGCTGCTTTTCACAGTAGGAGGCAGGTTCTATATTTGCTTTTTCTCTCATCTGGAGAGTTATGTGAAGTGTAGGTGCTCTGCTGCCTGAGGAAGGCCTTCGAGGCCTGAAAGCAAACCTACTGCCAACATGGAGGCATTCTTGGGTGTCCAAGGTGTGCCATAACCCTATGGAATGTTGGTGCCTCAACAACATGCATGCTTTAGAATTGAAGGAAAGAAAATCGAGTAGTGATGTGATAATAGTATATCCTAAAGGAGAAAACTGCCCAGGAAAGCCAATCCACAACCACGGCACGGCCAGAGATTTTTCTATGTCAGAACAACATGGTTGTCAACACTCTCGTGGGTACCTGGAGAGCAAGGTACAAGGCAAGGGATCTGATTAAAATTTCAAACTGAATTTTGGAAGATAGTCGATCCTCTCAGGAAGTAACAGATTCAATGAAACTTCATCATAGTTTGTATAAACACATCAAGATACAACCAGGATAATCCAGAGATGTCCCTCAAAATGTCCTCACAGGCAAGGTATGGCCGGGAAATAACAAAGTGAAAAAAAGTATCACATATATTCTAAGAATTATTGTGCATTATAAATACTGGAAACTATTTTTGTTTCAGTAACTTAAAATACCACCAATTTAAGAGTCACATGGCCTATGAATATAAAGCAAAAACAAAGCAAAACAAGAATCAGCTTTGTAAACACATTGAAGTTTGCCTGCAATTATAGCCTTTATAAAACAGGACAGTTGACATAGTTTTTAGCGACTGGTCACAGCAAGATGCCTGTGGCTACTTCTATCAATAGGTAAAAATGCCCGTATTAAAGGCTAGCTCTTTAGGTAATTCTGGAACCAGTTGAGTTATTTGGGATTTGCCTGGGCTAGTTTATGTTATTTGCGTAATTCTTTACTATTTCTTTATTTAAGAAGGTCTGTGTTGAAGGAGTAGACACACATTAACACTAAATATTTGTAAAATATTTAGAAGTTTTCAAGGTCCTTTTATATTTGTTAATCTCATGCTGACAAGTCTCGCTATTCCAATTTGAAGTGTCTGTGTGCCCGTATATATGCGATGCATGTGCGTGTGTGTTTATCTCTGGTTGAACGTATGAACAGGAAAATCCCAGGAGGCCATCTAGTCTATACTTGTTATTTCAGTGGAATCTGGGGAACTTTTTTTTTCTGCCCCCAATGCAGTTCTTCAACCACAGATACTTAAAAATCACTTTCAGTGATTCATGCTTTAGCTCAAATGTTGGTCCTTTGTTAATTCCTCCAAGAGAGATGATACCTATAATCGCATTAGGCATTAAATATCGATGAGCCAGTTTGTCAGAAATAGTTTGTAGGAGGTGAGTAACTGGTAAGGGCCCTGGCCACAAAGAGGGAAAGGTTAGAGTTACCACTGAAGATGAAAGGAGGTAAATGATATAGAGGAGGGACTGGAAGCACCTGGCAACTACTGTGCCTTAAGGGGTCTTCTACATGACTCTAATGGGATGTAAGTTACACTTTTTTTTTTTTGCCTTCTTCAGCATATACTCTGCTCCTATAGCCATAGAAACATGAGTCAGACAAATCTCACTTGTGGAAGAATGATGATTGTGTTAGTCAGTTTCAGGTTACTATAGTAAAATGCCTGGAGACAATTAACTTATAAAGAGGAAAAACTTACTTAGCTTATGGTTTTGGAGGTGCCAGTGCAAGATTGGGCATTCCTCAGTGCTTTGGATCTCTGGTGAGGGCAGCGCCCCATAGTGGCAGATCATATAGGAAAAAAAGATTGACAGGATTGGCTAGGGTCCCAAAATTTCCTTTAAGGGCATGTCCCCAATGACCAAGGACTTCTCACTTGGCCTCAAATCTTACGGGTCCATAGCACTTCCCCAAACCACCACCTTGAGGACCAGGCCTAAACGGGGTGCTCATTCAAACCATAGCACCAATACAGAACAGCAAGAAATCCCCTTGGCCTGATGGATAGAGGAAATAAAAGACAGCCGTTCTGGTTCTCAGGGACTGTGGAGAGAAAAGGCAGAGGTAAGAACTGGTGTTCTGAGTTGCCTAAAGAAGACCAAAGAAGAGTGGTTGGCAAGGCATGGAGTAATTTGCAGCATAAGAGGTTGAGTATGTGCAGAACTTTGAATGTAACACATGTAGAATCAGCCAGCATCTTAAGTACCAAATAAGACCACGAAGCAGACAGACAGCAGTGTAAGAGTCAGGGTGACATGGGGCTCTGCATCCCCACACCAACTACAGAAGAGGAGAGGCTGGGTGAGGGAAGAAACAGCTCTCACAGGAGGCCGAACTGTTAAAATTAGAAGTGAGTTAAGGATACTTGAGGAATTTTAGTCAGCTGTAGAAAAATGCTAGAATTTTCCAGCATACCTCAGTGGCGTATGGATAAATTTACGGCAACAACAGCAATTTTCAAGGGAAATACAAATTTTCGTGAGATCTTGTCTTGTCTAGGGCATCATCCCCATGCTGCTAATGGGGGAAATTCTTCCATATCTTTTTTTCAAGGAGAAAAATCCGATACTTTCCTATCTCTCTCCATGAGTAGAAATAGTGAATCAATCTAATGTGAATTGCTCTTCTTCTTGAAGAGTTATAATTTTCTGAGATCAAATGAGAGAATCCTCTATTCATGAGGAGTATTGTAATAGTTTTGGTAGCTTCCTCACTATTCTATCTATCCAAATTGTAAATTTTTATTAAAAATAATTAATATCTGCCAAGAAATTCTATCAGAAATGTAGAGAATTTTCAGCTGTTTGGGACTTCTAATTTTAATGACTAGGCTATACCCATAAATACAATGTTTTGGGGTCTATGCATGGATTCCAGGTAAAAGCAAGATGTTGATGATCTTCTGAATAGGCCCATTGATAGAGGACTTACACTTCCTATCTTTAATAGCTGTGACTTGGGCATATGGTAGTGGGTGGCAATAAAAGCTATTTGAGATGTCACATTATACAAAATAATAATGACTTTTAAAAAGGTGTGAATTGAAATGAAAAGACTGCAACTCTGAAGTTTCAAGACAAGCTAGGCAATATAAATAATCAAAATATCATTTGGCTTCAGCCTGAGTCCTAATTCTAAACAGCTTACACATTTTCAAGTCAGAGTTACAGGAAAAACATTGATAGCTAAATAAACAGGGTGAGTACATGATTAATGTTTTAAAATAGTAAACACTTCACATTTGTAGCATTCCTTTAACAGATTGGTCTGGGAGACCTTGTTTTCATTCCTGCTTTGCAATCTGTGTTTTGTTTATTTATTCTCTTTATGATGAATTCCTCTCTTTTAATTTACCTTTCGTCTTAATTTACTCTAGGGGGTGAAGTGAAAATGTCTAAAATAAGTGAAAAATCTAAAACAATTAGAAAATTTAAGACTGAGCAATAATCAACTCTAAGCATGTAACTGCTTTTGGGGACAGGATGAATTGTAGGCAATAAAAAGATACTATTAGTAGGTATTTTCTTTGGACCTTTAAACACTCCTATAGCTGCTTTTTATATTTCTAACAAAAATAAAATGGTCCAGGAAAATTTAGAGTCTAAGAAGAGGTGAATTATTTCTTATTATTTTAGGGATGTAAAGAGAGTGAGGGGCTCTGAGCAGGGATTTTCTCTCATAGACTTCCACAATTTTGGTCAAGATGTGCACATATTTGTATGGTTGTATTTGGTGTAGATAAAAGTCAACCACAGATACATTAGGAAAAAAATTGAGAAAGGCATGTATGGTTCTTCTGGGTTTTAAAGATAAAAAAGGAGATGATCTAGAAATTATTCAGAGATAATAATGCTTAAACCAGGTTGGATCTCAGATGTTTTCCAAAGGCAGATACTCATCCACTTTTTGTGCAGAGAGACTAAAAATCCTGTGGAGAAAGCCTCAATGGCCACGACTGAGCTAATAAACTCAAATGGTGAGCACATGAGCATATTTAAAAAAAAAATGTTCACAGTTTCGTCTTTTGGGAGAAAGGATACATAACCTTGACAACTTGTCAAGATTATGTCCATGTACTGGTTTTTCAAAATAATTTTCTTGGGCAGAAATTTGGCTCTTTTCTATTTGCAGAGATGGGCTAATAACACGTATGTAGAAAACACTCACTTCTGAGGATGGTCCAGGCATGAATGTTGTGTGTATCTCTTTGGATCTTCCTCTGTTCAGTCATAAAGTCTTCCTGGAACAATACCAGTGGAGCGCTGTGCTGTTCACCATCCACCAGGACCAAAGGTTTATTTGGGGAGATAGTTTAGTAAATATCAGCTCATGATCCAACATTTCATCATTTTCCTGTTCTGTGTCAGGATTCCTATATAATTAAAGAGTCGATTTTAGTTCTTAAGAATCAACAGTGTGGAGATTTCTCAGAAATTTGAGAATGTATTCACCATATAACCTAACTATATCACTCCTGGATATTTTTCCAAAAGGACTGAAATCAGAATGTTTTAGTGATACAAGCATAACCATGGTTATAGCAGCACAATTCACAATAGCCAAATTATGGAACCAACCTAGGTGGTTGGTTCACGAGGTATCCATCAATGGAAGAGTGGATTACAAAATTATGGCATATATGCACAATGGAATTTTACTCAGCAATAAAGAAGATCAAAATTATGTGATTTGAAGGAAAATGGAAGAACCTGGACATTATATTAAGTGAAATTAGCCTGTCACAGAAAGTGAAGGGTCTTATGTTTTCTCTTATATGGGAAGCTAGGGATGGAAGAGGGGCTTCAGATAATGGAAGAGAAACCCTAGTGGAGCAATGGAGGGGGTCTATAGGAGGATGTTGGCAGGGTGGGAGAATTAATGAAGGCAAAACTTCCATTGACATTACGTACATATGTGAAATTACAATGGCAACTTCAATATCATGTATGGGGAAGGAGAGGGAGTGGGGAGGAAGCTTACCACGTGCTATGTGCATGTATGTTCCTATCACTCTAAACTATGAGGTGAGACTACAATGTACCAATAAAAGTAAGAAAAAAAAAAAAAAAAGAATCAACAGCCTATAGCAAACAGAGGCCCAAATTGGTTAGAAACAGAGCTAACCTGAGCTTGGTGCATCTCAGCCAGAGCAGTACCCACAGAGGACATCTGTGCCTCAGGCAACAAACTCCTCAGTGGAGAGTCTTTGTGGTGCATCTAGAAGGTGGTTTGGTAATAATTTGGTTGAGGAATTATCAAGAAGATAAATGTGTTCAGATCTAGTGTCATCTAGTGTCACTGCATTTGGTCCTTTGGGGCTGACTGTCCTTTTGTGATGCCATATTCAGAGAAACCTAGAGTTTGGCATTAAGCAGAACAGGTAAGGGAGATTAACACATTTTCCTACTCATTATTCAAAGGATATCATGCCCTCTATGTGTTCAGACAACTGGAGAAGCACTTATTATGCACGAATTCTAAAATGCAGCATTCCGAGCTGGGCATGGTGGCGCATGCTTGTAATCCCAGCATTTGGGAGGCTGAGCCCGGAGGATCCAGGTTCGCGGCCAGCCTCAGCTACCTAGTGAGACACTCCGCAACTTATTAAGACCCTGTTTCAAAATAAAGAATAAAAAATAGGGCTGGGGGTAGAGTGCCCCTGAGTTCAATCCCCAGTACCGCAAAAAAAAAAAAAAAGAAAAAGAAAAAGAAATAATAGTAATAAAAAAAGGACTAGCGGTGTAGCTTGGAGGTAATATGGGTTCAATTCCCAGTACCAAAAAATATATATATTTTCAATATATATGAATATATATGAAAAGATATTTAAGCCAAATTGGAGGAATAATTCATTATTAAAATGTAGAGAGAGAAAGGGAGCAAAATTGAAGACAAACTTGAAATGTAGTTTTGAACCAGACTGTTAAGGGATACAAACATTTATTTAACAAACATTTTTTTTCTAGTACTTTCAAGAGCCAGGTACTGTTCCAAGGGCTCTATTCAATTCTAGTAACAATTTTTTTTTTTTCTGGTACTGGGAATTGAACTCAGGGACATTCTACCTCTGAGCTATATCCCCAGCCCTATTTTTTATTCTTTATTTTGAAACAGGGTCTCACTAAGTTGCGGAGTGCCTCACTAGGTAGCTGAGGCTGGCTGCGAACCCGGATCCTCCGGTCTCAGCCTCCCAAATGCTGGGATTACAAGCGTGCACCACCACACCCGGCTTCACTTCTAGTAACAATTTTAAGACCTATAGTTGCTAATATTACCTTATTCTGCTGATGAGAAACCTAAGATACAGACACGCTAACCAAATATCTAATGTCATACAGCCAGCAAGTGCCAGAGCTGAGATTCATACCTAGGTTCTCAACTCGAGTGTTTATGCTTCACTTGGCAAAATATGAGTCTTGGGACTTTGGGCCATGGTGTTTATGGTATTAAGAGTCTTTGAAGCCGGGCGTGGTGGTGCATGCTTGTAATCTCAGTACTTGGGAGGCTGAGACTGGAGGATCTGAGTTCGCAGTTAGTCTCAGCTACCTAGTGAGGCCATCCACAACTTAGTGAGACCCTGTTTCAAATAAAGAATAAAAAATAGGACTGGGGGTGTAGCTTGGAGGTAGAATGCCCTGGGTTTAGTCCCCAGTACCACAAAAACAAAAACAAAAACAAAAACAAAAAAGAGTCTTTGATGGTGTTCAAAGAGGTGAAAGATCATTCTGGCAACACAATGATAACTATATTAGGAAGCATAAGCACTGATAGAGGTCTTAGGCAGAAGAGGGTTTTGATTTGTTGAAGTCTGTTATATTGGAGGCAATGTTCTGAGTCTTTTGGGTACATATGCTGGATTTCCCATTTTCACCTAGGGTAAAACAAGGTCATGTTAAAGAGAATAGTTCCTATTTGGCCAACTCTTATCCCTAATGGCTCTTTCATGACCTCACGCTTTGACCTCTTGCACTGTGCCGGTCTTCAGGTCCTTGACATGCGCTTTGGAACAGACCAGGCGTTTATAGTCCAGTGCTGGGCAATCGAGCTCTCTACAGTGATGGATCTGCTAGTGAGACTGGGGAACTGAATTAATTCTAATTAATTTTCTTTTAAGTGACCTCGTGTGGCTAATAGTACCATATTGGACAATGCAGTACCAGTTGGTGTTTCCTGGGCCTTTCTGCCAGTTACCACTTCTCCCACTGGGTGTTTTGTGGCAAATGATCATTCTTTGAGAAAGATAGCTAGTGCTTCTGCTTCTGCTGGGGACCACTGCTAACACTCTCCAGAATGTAGTGCTTCCACCAGGGATGGAGAACACTTCTGACAGGTCCCTGCAAGTGCATCCCTGGCAATGAGGAAGACAGATCTCCAAATGCTACAAGTTGTACCCCAGTGCATTGTAGAAATTATAGGAAGACAGCTCTTTAAATTTTTATTTTTAGCTATATGACTCCCATACAAGTTCACAGAGTGATGATTGTTGACATTATTCCTTTCAACCAACTTGGAGGCTTATTTTCTTTTTCTTTCTTTCTTTTTTTTTTTGGAGGTTTATTTTCAACATTTATTTCCTGATTTGCACTTCTCTTGAGATGCTTTTCTTTCAAAAAGTTCTATGGTATAAGACACCTAAATTCAGGCAAACTACAATCTTTGGCCAATCAAAATGCCAGTGTAGGCTGAGGTCAGGTACCCTGAAAAACACAAGCTACCTCCTTCAGCCCTCACAGCAAAAACTACCCCCAGTAGGCAGAGGTGAAGAAACGGGAATCCATAGTTTAAGATGCACATGGTTATCCAGCTTACAGATGATCAAACCATAATTCAAACCCAGGTCTGAGGCTCCCAAATCCAGCTTCTTCTCACTTATACCAACCTGTTCTTTGTTAAGAGCCTATTGACAAAAGAGTAGAACTGACAAGTACATGAAAGGTTTGTGTGCATAATATGTTGGCTTAAATTTTAAGTACATTGAAAGTAAACAAAAAGAATGCATATTTAAGACTAGCTAACAATTTAGGTTATTATATAATTACAAATCATTCTATTCACATTAACTATTGCTTCAATTTGGATTCCATGTTTCAAACCAGTTTATGATGTTAGTGTTACAGAGGGCTAAAACAGTTATCAAAAATATATAGCAGGCCACATTTGGAAAGACCCAAACCAAGTCGCCCTTTAGAACTAGCTAGTAGTCACCAAGGAATTATTCATAGTGCCTGGATTGCAGATGTTGCTTCTACAATGTTCATATGACTTAAGTCGCCAAATCCTTTGGAGCTGCCAGGGTATGATTGCAAATATTTTTGTAGGGTCAGCATTGTGTCTACAGCTAAATCAGGAGCACAACTGCTTTTGTAAAGCAATGACTTAGACTGGAAGATCATAGACAGTCAGCAAAACCAAAATACCACTCCCTCTTCCCACTGGGGGCCTAATGTCTCAAACATTTCAAAACAATGCCTAATATTTTGCAGATATTTGCTATAATTGTAAATATGCTTTCTCCATGGAGTTAAGAAACCCTGCAAGATCTTATAGCTAGTGTTTTTAAATACTGGAAATAGGGTTGAATTCTTTTACTGGGAAGAAAAGGAAATCTCTGTTCAAAAATCGTTTTATTTTCTAACTAAACAAGCTTTAGCTATTTTATGTAATAATGATCTTGTAGTTTCAACTTGCAAGATATAGTTCATCGAGGACAGATAATTTGTTGTATATATTCCATCAGGGTACAATATGAATGATTGGCTGGTCATTTGTAATGCCCAGATTGCACTATGTTTATGTTTTCATTACATATTCTTAACAGGCTAGCATCTATACAACAAATACATTTTCTAGTATTTTTGGTAAATAATAATATTCACACACTTTGAAAAATAATGGAACACCCCACACATGCTTTCTCACCATGCCATTGATACCCTAGGCATATACATTTTTAATTAAAAGCAGTGTAGCATTGCATCATTATCTGACCTGGCGCTGCAATGCTAAGTGGTAAAAGCAAAATCTTTCTGCATAATCAAATCTTATTTAATAAATGATATTACCTTTGGCCACCCCTTTGGTGAAGAAACCTTTTATTTGACTTGAGAAGTAAAGAAACTCCTAGTGTCATCTCTGGCATATTTATGTTTCCCTTCCAAGCCTACCGAGGCTGGGTCTTCTGCCCTGGCATAAGAGGTCTAACAGAATTTACAGAAATCAAACTGCAGTTCCACCATTCCTTGATGTCCTCCCAGGTGAACTGCTGGGCTTCATGCTCATACTTCTAAAGCAAGCAAACTTTAAGCTAATTATGTGCTAGCGTATTCTCCCTTGCTGAATTTTGGCAGGTTGCTTCTGTAAATTATGAAAAATAAATGTAAAATATGCAGATGTCTTTTGTTTGAAGCAGATGTTTGGTCTGTCTTGCCAGAATCCAATCAGCTGTTCCCCTGGGGGCCTTCCCCCAAAAACATTATCCCAGAGCAGCATGGAAACATGAAGGGGTGATCAGAATCACACTTCACAGGACTTTGAGGAAGACCCTGTACTTAGAGGTCTTTGTTAAGGAGAATTAAAAACAGATATACCCCAATCCACAGGAATTGGATTGTCTCGGGTAAAAGACACTGGATGTAGCATGCTTTCCTCTGACAGTGTTTGGTGAAATTGGGGAAAAAAATGGGTCTGATGTTGCCATTTTTCAGGTTGGAGGCAGCCTCATCCTGCCATCTCGTTTAGAACCAAGAATACTGTTTTGAAAATTAAAACTTTCTACCTGCTAATTAGGCTATTCTATCCTATGAGATTCTAGTTTTATTTTAATATATATATTATATATTTTGGGGGTACTGGGATATAACACAAAGGTTTTCTACCTCTGAGCTACACCCCCAGCCCTATTTTTTGTGGTACTGGGTATTGAACCCAAGGGACATTCTACCTCCAGGCTGCACCCTCAGCTGTTTTTACTTTTTATTTTGAAACAAGGTCTCACTAAGTTGCTGAGGCTGGCCTTGAACCTGTGATCCTCCTGTCTCAGCCTCCCAAGGCATATGCCACCAGGATTGGTAGGACTCTAATTTTACCATGAAATATGAATGAAGAAGACTTAGTAAGAGTGAAATATTTACATATGTATACACCTATATTTACATATGAATATATGTACATATGCATACATGTATGTACTTATACAGATGTAACTATTTCATTATTATTAAACTATGTATGTTATATATGTATATATTATAAATATTTCCCTATTTATATATGCATATACATATGTAAATATTTCACTCATATATATGTGTGTGTATATATACACACAAAAAAAAATTAAACAAATCCCTCTGTAGGCAGTCTTAGTAAAGGTTTTGCATTATCATAGCTATCAGTCAGCTACTGTTTTCATACAGTCTGTTAAGCAAAACTAGAAATGAATATTAGGCTCCATGGAAGAAAAGCTATAGAGCTGGTCAATGTTGAGTTTGTCTGTGGTGAGAGTCTTAAATGACCACTCTAACTGGAAAGGTAGACATGGCCACTATTCCCAAGATCTGCTGACCACTAGCATGTAATGTTGGACAAGTTATTTAATTGTTCCTAGCTTTCATTTTCTCATCATAATACCTACCACACAGAATCTGTTTAGTGAGACAATGTAAGTTAAGTACTTAGATACAGTGTCTGTGCCTGACACATTATTGAGCAAAAACTCAGAAATTGAGAGCTCATTCTATAATTTCTTATTTACTTTCTACTACTTCCTAAAGAGGGTTTATTTTACATATGGGTGTGCTTACATATTAATTTATTTGCTTTTATCTAATGTACATCTTTTGTGT
>PVLC010008084.1:0-39792 GCA_004027655.1 Graphiurus murinus
GAGAAGGCAGTGTGCTACTAGATACAGAAAAAGAGAAAGAGAGGTAAAAAGGAAAGCAGTGCTCAAAGTTATTTAGGTACAAGAATCACTTAATGCAAGTAGCCTTTAACTGTGGAAAATGAAAAAAGAAAGTGGGAAGGAAATTATCTCTCTTACTCTACCAAGCAAATGTCTGACAGTATTCCTGTGTCATTAGCAAGGACTATTCATAAAAAATGAATACTTAAAATTTGCTAAGAGAGATTTTAAGGGTTCTTATCACACACACAAAATGACAACTATGCAAGGAGATAAAATTAGCTTGACTTCTACAAATGTCACAACATATATGTTGTGGAATTTTTGTTTGTCAATTAATAGCCCAACACAACAGGAAACAATTAAGAAATATCAGGAAGTGGCTGTGAGGGTGATCTGGCTGTGACATCTGTCACCCATTGATCTCCAGGGTTGATTCAGCTGATCTGGCTGGCCAGGTAGGTGTCCCATTTCCTCTCTCACTGCTCCATGTGTGTCCCTCCTAAAGCTTCATGCTTGGTCAAAAAGGACAACCTTCCCCGAATAGAGAAGGATGGTCTTTGGTCAAGGGTATATGAGTAACTATGCTCTCCTGCTAAAACCTCCAACAAACTCAAGAAATAGCAGGAAGTGACCAGTAGACAATATAAAAAATCTAAAATCAACATAGTCAACAAGTAAACTAGAGTTACCAGTCAGCTCCTTTAAAAAATAAAATGAATTCCAAATCTACCTTGCTCTTCATGAGACCTTACCATGCAGCATGACCACAATGTGCCCTTCTGTATTCAGTCAGCCATATTCACTGAGCACAGATTACACACAAGGATCTGCTAGACCATAACAGATCACTGGTGAGTGTGACATAGTTTCCTGCCTAAAGTCTCTTCTGTGAATCAGGTTAGCTGCTATAAGTGATGCACTAATCTTGTGCTTTGTAACATAAAGAGAAGTAGAATCTGGAGTTACAGAGATTGGCAAAGGCTTAGTAAAGGCCATAGAACTGGGCTCCAGAAGAGAAGATGATTTTCAGTGCTGTAAATGGGAGGTAAGGAGAATCCAGTGGAAGGCAACAGTGTGGGACAGATCTGAGAAATGCAGTGATATATTTAGATTGCACTGAAAGACTATGTGGAGAACAGTGAGATACAAAGTTGGAAAGTTTCATTGAAGCTAATCTTTTGGGCAACTTGAAAATTAAGCTGAGGACTCTGACATGAACTTTGTAAGCAATAGAGATACAAAGACATTTTAGAGGATGTATGGCATAACCAGAGCTGTTTTTCTGGGAAGATTAACCTGGCAGCCATTCACCAGGTGAAACCACATGGAAAGATTGCAGATATCACCATTGTCTTTTATAAACTTCTACCTTAAAGCAAACTCTACGAATTGCCCTTTTGTTTAATACTCCAGCTCCCATTGGCACGTAGACTTTGACCCTTTTCTAGGGACTGACCTCTGCATTTGCCATTTAACACACATGGTATGTATCCAAAGAAGCTTTTAAAAATGAGCCAGTGCTACCTTGAAGACCAGAGTCTTGTCCAATCATGCTAAAAACAGCCTAGACATCACTTTGAGAGTCAGAAGTCTATATTTAGATTCAAGCACCTCGATCAAAATGATAAGCTTACAGGAGCAAGGCAAATGAAGGAGAAAAAGAAAAGAATTACCATATTGGGCACTGGCCTCCTGGGGATTATTGTTTTCACTTTATAATAATGCAATTGATGCTCAAAAATGTTAGAGGTTAACTTGCTCAAAACCACTAGGCTGACATAATGCTTGGCAAAATTTGGACCCAGAAGGGGAAAACAGAAGAGAGAAAATAATGAAACACATAATGTTCTCTTGGCTGAATAAAAGACTGTAGGCTTGAGATTAAATGAGCCTACCAAGTACAAAGCAGAAATAGTTTTGGTTTTTTTAAAGACAATTTTTAACATATTGGAGTGAAATAACATAATCCCAACAAGAAGAGAAAGACTGTAAAGCTTCCAGAGAGAAGATTAACAAACAATAAATAAACCAAAACAAAAAGACTCACAAATAAATAGAAATCAGATTGCATGTTTTTGATCTGCAAAACTGAATAACAGAGACAATGGGTTCATGTCTTCAAAGTTTCGTGAGTAAAATTATTTTGAACCTAGAATTCTATATCCAACAGAATAATTACACAAAAATCAGGGGCAAGTGAAGGCATCCTTAATAAAAGAACGCATCTCTAATGAACACCCTATGTTAGGCATTGTGTGGAACAATCCTTCTTAGGTGTATTCCTCTGTCCAGGATAGCTTCTGTGTTTTAGGACAGTATCATCGTGTTAATAATTTTTTTAACCATCAGTTTATGGAAATGCTGTATTTCCCAAACATGCCAAACTGCAATGTCTCTATAGTAATTATCTGCAATATAGATACTGACACAATAATCCTATATTGCTTTTATCTGACAACTCTCCTGCCACTATACTAGCAAATAACATTATTCCCAGAAAGGAAATGAGGGAAAGAGAAGGTTGGTTAAGCAGCCAATTAGTTTAAAATGCTATAAGGAATTCAAGGCAAAGATCTTCACTTGTTTTTATTTTCCTAAATTTGGAGTCTGTTAACCTTACTGATCAGAAACTGACATTTAAGATTACCTTCCAATGCAAATGTTCATTCTAGAGATCAGGACCAACTTGAAAGAAAACTGCACGGGACATAAAACTTTCCTCATAGAAGGAAAAACCCAGAAGGAGGGGCACACCAGGAGGGCCTTTTCAAAGATGTTGTTTGTCATAGCAACTTCTAAAACAAAAATTCAGTCCAAAAAGAGCTCCTGTGTTCCTTTAGGACTTCCCACCCACTCATTCCTATCCTTCAACATTGGCCATAAACATATTTAAGCCAAATGAGATGGCCAATTTCTGTTCAATTGTAAATAGGTAAATTCTGGTCAATTGTTAACAGGTAGATCTATGTTTACAATCTTCTAAAAGTCTCTATAGGTAACAGGATTTTAGGAGGGAGGGAGGATGAACACATGGATAGTCTACCTATGAGATACACCTACAGCCTTTTTCATTTTTTTATTTTAAAACAGAGTCTTGCTAAGTTTTTGAGGTTCTCTCTAGGATGCTAATGCTCACCTAGAATATGTGATTCTCCTGTTTTAGTCTCCCAAGTACTAGAATTACAGGCATGCACCTCCATGCTTGGCTAGGTAACAGGATTTAAACCTGCAGCCTCCTCTTTAAAACACTGCCACATGGAAAAATGCTATATTATTTAAATGATTCATTTAACTTTTTTTAAAGAAAAGAAAACTGATGACAATGGCCAGCCAAGGATGGACAAGAAATGCAAGAAATGCAGGAATGTTGCCAATGTACCTATCTTAACAGCAGCATCCTTATGTTCTCTCATTAGACTCTCCTGAGCAGATTGAGTAGAACTACTGAATTAAACAAGGGCCAAAGAATTTCTCTACTCAAATCAACAGACCATCTGGTCTACTATGTGGTTTCTGCCAGTGGTCACAGCAGAAACTTTGAAAAAGTAAATGTGGACATTATTACAGAGTTGTATGTAGGTGGAGAGAAAAAAAGTATTCTTAACTGTACTTGTGGGGGATTATGCATTTATTTAACCTTAAGTTCAAATATTGATGAGGTGTGACTATGTGATAATAATACTGATTTAGCAAATATTCAGAACATATAGATGAATGAATGAAATCCTTCAAAAGTAATTGTCTCGGAAGTTATTCAGGCAGATTTCATCATGTGGAGCTTCATTCCAAATTGTTTAAATATACATATATATATAATATATATACATTTTATTTTCAGCCATTTTTTCCATCTGATAGTTTATTAACAAAGAAGAGGCCATTACTTTCTAGCATAAATAAAGAGGGATTTCAAGCTATTTTTAGTAAAACAGTTATAAAATCAATGCAATAACTTTGAATTCTCCACTGGCTACACAGAAGGTTATTTTAAGAAAAACATGGCTTCTGTTTAAACCTCCAAGGCACATTAATTAGAATTCCTAATTCAGAAAAATCTTTCCAGAATTTTTTCTTTGATAATACCCATTTGGTGGTAGTTGCTGCTAAAAATTCAGCATATTAGTTGGAAGTCAAAATTAATCACAGTACACAGGGGTCTCCTATAGCCAATGTGTACATTTATAGACATTTTACAGTAGTTAAAGTATAAGATTAGTATTCAACAATTATTTATAGAGGTTTATAATTATTATACTTTTCTTAAAGGAAACTATCCTACTAGGATGTATTTAGTTCAAATTATAGCTATAAAAACACTATGCTTTGGAAAAATACTACCCTCCTTAAAATGCTATGCTTTGCAGTTTCACGGAAACTGTCACAGAAAAAAAGTTATAGACACACTATATCCTCATTCTAACAATGCTCCGGTCTTAATCTGTTTGTACTGCTATAACAAAGTGACATGGACTAGGGTGGATAAGAAACCACAAAAACTTATTTCACGTAGTTCTGGAGGCTGAAAGTCCAAAATGAGAACGCTGGCTGATGACAGCCCTAATCAGAGTTGCATATAGCTTCTCACTGTGTCTCACAGTGAAGAAGGGTTCCCTTTTATAAGGGCACTGCTCTCAATCATGAGAGCTCCATGTTTATGATCTAATTAACTGTCAAATGCCTCTCCTCCTAATACCATCATACTGTGAATTAGAATTTCACCATATGAATTTAGGAGGCATCAAACATTCAGTCTATAACATTCCTCTCCACAAAAAAAAATATTTCATATTCCTCCTTGGAAATGCCAATGTGTAAAAGTCATGCAAGAAACTCAGACCCCCATTACTGTCTTCATATATTCTCTAGTTGAGCAGACACTCCATTCCCCAGAGCTAACTTTAAACAACTTTCTATTCTTTCTCAAAAGCAGATAATCTTAAGGAATTAAGATCAGTCACCAATGGAAACTCTTAAAAGATTATTATCAGTCTCTAAAACAAATCAGTTATTCCAAAATTACTGGGCACTAAGAATGTCACTAGAATCAAAGTTATTCCCCAGTGATTGCCTTGAAAGAGACTATACTTATTTGGATGTAACAGTTCTGATAGAAAACAAATAAACAAATCACATGACCTTAGGGTACACTCAGATGAAACAAATTCACTGTTTGGAGAAGGCTAAAACAACAAAACAATTATTTAAATTATAAACTAGCAAAATTTGGTATTCAGTTATGCTGTATGTACACTCCATAGCAAGCACCCTGATACTGGATGAAGCTTATAAGACTAAGTATGTCTCTTCTACAGCACTGTTTCATTTAACCTGAAACTGAAAACTGTGTGTGTGTGTGTGTGTGTGTGTGTGTATGAGAGAGAGAAAGAGCGAGAGCGAGAGCGAGAGAGAGAGAGAGAGAGAGAGAGAGCAGAAAGAAGAGGGAAAGTGAGTGAAAGAGAGACTGACAGGCTCTGGAGATTGGCCCAGAGGGATTCTACCTCTGAACTAAACCCCCGGCCCTATGTTATCTTATATTTATTTATTTTTATTGATTTATTTGTTTATTTATTTACTTGGTACTGTAGAATCCAGAGGCATTCTACCTCTGAGCTACACCTCCAGTCCTAGTTTTTATTCTTTATTTTGAAACAGGGTCTTACAAGTTGCAGAGGGCCTCACTAAGTAGGTGAAGGTGGCCGCAAACCTGGATCCTCCTGTCTCAGCCTCCCAAGTACTGGGATTATAGATGTACGCCATCACACCCTGTGGGCTGAAACTACTTTGCTAGAGCTTTTTAAAAGTAGTTTCACCTTCTTAAAAATATCACAAACAATCTGTAATCATATTCCTCATAGACTAAGCAGAAAATGTTAACTCTACTCTTTTGATTTAAACATACAACTGCACTGGTCCCAATATTCTAATCCCTTCCAAAGCTGCATTTGATTTATTTTGACAACAGCTAAATCACATGTGAAACAACATGCCAATATTTGGCTGTAATCCAGTATCAATTATGTAGTTTGTTAACACAGCAAAATTGCTTAGCCTAATGAATTTCTATCAATCCTTAAAAAAAATATTGCTTTCAGTCCTATTATTAAGCTCCTTGGAGATAATAATGCACAGAAATTTCTGCTTATGTATTTAACTGAGAGTTCTTCCCAAACCCAGCAGCTAAATAAATAAATTGCCAGTAAAAAATTCTCTTTCATGTTAATCTTCTGTGTAGAATATAAAGACGTTATAAAACTAGGGATGGTGTAATAACACACAGAAGAATCTGTACATGAGCATTTACTTCTACTGTCATATCAGTGAGGTACCTCACACCCCTGTCTATTAAGGGGTTTTGACCAAAACCCCTTAATCATCCACTGAGTGACAAAAGGCTTCAAAATCTTTAAGGCCAAAAAGAAAAATCACTATTCTTCTCACATACCCCCAACCAATAACACCTTATTCAGAGCTTCAGGCCTAGGATCTCTTAATAGTTCCTCATAATCTTCAATAAAAGAAGTTGGCTGGGTATGGTGGTGTGGGCCTACACTCGCAGCTACTCACGAGTCTGAGGCTGGAGGATCTCAAGTTCAAGACCAGTCTGGGTGACAGAGTGAGACCCAGTCTCTGAAAATAATTAATTGATTAATTATAGAGGCCAAGAGAAAAGGCTATTCTGCTTAGGTCCATCTGGTTCCAGTAATATCATCCTTACCATCCTGTTATTTTGTAATCCTCAGATAACAGACAAAGAGAGGCTTAGTGCCCTCTAATTTCCAGACTGTGGGTCTTGGGCCCACAGTTTTCCAAAGACCTTAGGGCAGGCTACTTGGCTACCATTCTTCACTAATTCTCAGAGACTATTTCCTGAACCCACTGCCTTCTCCAAGGAACAGCTATTGTTCTGAGGTTCTGAGTAGACACACTTAGCAAAAGGCCCAGAGCCTCTGCTCTCTAGGCCACTGATCTCAGTGAAACTTTTGGGACCCAACCCTGAACAAACCACTGCTGACTTGGAGGCCCTGCCTCATAGGCCCCACAGGCTGAGATCCAGGCACAAGGCTGGTATCAGCCTCTGGTCACACAGTTCCCATAACCATTGTCTGCACGGTCTGCGTTCACGAGCATGACAATCTACCCATGACCTGAAAAAGTAAAAGAAGAACTGGACTTAATGACACTGTAAAAAAAAGACTCTCTTCTCTTTGCTTACTTCACATGTGCTTTGTATAGAGTAGAGTACTTCACTGTAATTTATAAGAGTTGGTCTAAATACCCACCTCCATTTTCCTTATTTCCGTTCATTGTTGCTCTGCTTCTCTCATTGCATCTCAGCCCTGTCTCCATGCCCTTTCTTCTTCAATCTGTTATTCCCCAAGCTTTTAATTTTCCCCTCTGAGAAGTCATTTGCTTAATAAACATGATTGTAAGTATGTGAGAACAATTCTAAATTATGAATCAATGCAAGTAATTCTATATTATATAATACACTGCCCCTTATCAAAGGGGGATTTCTTTAAGACCCCCAATGTATGCCTGAAACTGTGGGTAGTACTGAACCCTATATGGTGTTTCTTCTACACATGCATACCTATAAGTAAAGTTTAAGTTATATATTAGGCATAGTAAGAGAGTAATGACAGCTAGGCATAGTGAGTGGTGTACAACTAAATTCTAGTTCTTGGGAAGCTGAGACTGGAAGATCCAGGTTCAAGGCCAGTGTGCAGTAACTCAGTAAGACTGTTTCAATATTTTTAAAAAATAACAGTAAGGGCTGGGGGAGTGGCTAAGTGGTAGAATGTCCCTGGGTTCAATTTTCAGTACCAGAAACACATATACTCACACATGCACACACACACACATACACACACACATATACTAACGATAGTAACTAATAATGAAATACAGCAGTTAATTATAACAATATATTATAATAAAATTTATGTAAATGTGGTACTGTCTCAAAATATTTTATTGCACTGCATTCACTCTTTTTTAAACAATGTGAGATGACATAATCCCTATGTAAATGAGATAAAATAAGGTAAATGATATAAGAAATGTGATGCAGCATTAGACTATTATATAAGGGTTACTTGAAATATCACCAATCAACCTTATAACTGGGGTTACTAAGTGATTAATGGGACAGGCTATACATACGTGTGTATATATATATGCATATATGTGTATTCACACACACACACACACACACATTGTGGCTATATTGAACAAAGTGATGATTCACGTCACAGGATGGTGTAAGGTTTCATCATGCTACTCAGAACAGGTGCAATTTGAAACTAACAAATTGTCTATTTCTAAAAATTTCTATTTAATATTTTCAGACCAAAATTGACTATGAGTAACTGAATCTGCAGAAAGCAAAACCTAAAATATGGAAGGGTTACTGTATGGTAGTCTGTACTATTTAAAGTGTTTCCATGTAAGCTATTGAGAAACTGTTAAGTCAAAAGGCAAAGTAAATAGAGTATACCTATATTTCTATTATTAACATTTATGTAATAAATACATGGGGATGAATAAAATATAATTAATAAAAGTGAGTTCCAATAGAAAATAAGGAAGATTTCATGGGAAGATGTATTCAATAATTGGAGTGAGGCTTTTCAATGAAAAATTGGAATATATTTTAATACCATGAACTTTATTTTCTCCCTACTAAAAGAAAAAAATTAAAATAACATGAATAAATTAATGAATATATGTGGTTTCCCTTGAATTTAAAGAAAAATGCAGTTTATCCTCCTTTTTTAATTTTTTTATTTTTATTAATTGGTGCATTGTAATCATACATCTTTGTTAGGTACAGCTAATAAAGGCATATATGCACACATTTATCCTTCTTCTTTTAAAATTCACCCCAAATGAGAGCAACAAAGATTACACTAACTCCATCTATAAAGACACTAGTAAGCTATCATGAACTTTAATATAGGAAAACATAAAGGAGATGAAAGAATCCTGAGGGGAGTGGAAGAAGGTTAAACCTGAGTTCAAAAAGAAGCAATTCACTGTGCCTTGCAACCTCCTGAGGTTATTTAGGAATTAGAAATATAAGGCATGTGTAGATGAGAAGTTATTATTAGACATTAAAAAAAAGGTGTTGGCTGCAAAATCTGCCTAATGGGACCTTATATTCCCATGTCCTCCTGTACCCACACCACAGATTTAGGACAATACTGCCACCACCAAAAAGAGACAGAGTCTTAAGAAAAATGTAACTGAAGAAGCACCAAGGTCAGAAGATACCAACCAAATTATGAGATTCCCATTCTCCAAGCACCCTGGCCTTATCTAGCTCTCAAAAAGTGGCCCCAGTCAATATCAGAGGGTCCATGTATGGAAGAGCTAAAATGGCTCAGAGAAAAGAACTGTAGATATATGAGTTCCCCAATAAGTTTTACAAATACTGTCCTACCATGAAAACTATTAGCCAACAAACAGAGCTTTCAGTCGTCATTTAATGGCCTCATTTTGAAATATTAATGGGTGGCCAAAATTCAAAACATCTGATTAGTATATCCATTAGAGAAGTAAAGGAATACAGCAAATCAACAAAGAAAAGAATCAGACATGATAGATGTAACAGAAGACAAATTTTTTAAAAAATGAATAATCTTCTGAGAGAGCTGGCAGAAATAATATCAAGATATTATGCAAATAAAAAGTATACTTATAGATAAGAAAAGAGTTTATCCTAAGTATTAAAGGTATAATTACTGAAACAAAAAATATCATTTCAAAATTAAAACATAAATTGAGAATATTATCCAGAAAGTAGAATTAAAAGACCAAAAACAGAAAAGATGAAAGAAATGAGAAGAAAAATAAATCAATTAAAGAGTCTCAATATCTGATTCAGACAATTCCAAAACAAAGAAGAAAAAGAGAGGAGAAAAATAACTGAGAAATAATTCAAGAAAAAGAAAGAAAATCAAAAGGACTAGTCTCCAGATTAAAAGGGTTACAAAGTGTCCTGTACAATGAATTTTTTTAAAGTCCCATATCAAGACATTTCCTCATGAAACTTCAGAACATCAATGATAAAGATGACCCTGGAAACTTCCAGAGAGCAAAAAAACAGTTCACAAAGAAGGAACTCTTACAAACAACATATTTTGCTCAGCCATAAAGAAGAACAAAAATGATGTCATTTGCAGGAAAATGGATAGAACTAGAGAATATGCTAAGTGAGATCAGCCAGTCTCAGAAAGTCAAGGGCCAAATGTTTTCTCTCATATGTGGAAGCTAGAGAGAAAATAGGAAATAAAAAGGATTTCAAATAAATGAGTGTAGAGACCAATAAAATAATGGAAGAGACTGGGGCAGGAGTTGGAGAGAGGGAAAAGGAGGCTTGATGAAGAAAAAAGTTCAAATAATGTTATGTTCATATATGAAGGTATCACTACCAATCTCACTAACAAGTATAGTGAGGGAGGACGAGGGTGGGATGCAGAGGGAAACACACTAAGTGCTGGGTGCACATGTGTTTGTATCACTTTGTAGCTCAGTATGATGTATAATTACAATGCACAAATAATAGTATTTTTTAAAAACAATATGTAAATAAAAATAAATGCCTTCAAAAGAGTAAAAATGACTAGAACTCTATTTTCAGCAAAACTATTGCTGACTTGTTATCTTGATATAAAGTCATGTTCAGACTAGTAAAACTTTAAAAAATTACTCCTCACTCCCTCTCCCCTAGCAAAAAATGAAAAAGAGATTATGAGACCCAGGCAACAGGGTATCTAATGCAAAAGAGAAACAAAAGTAATTCCCAGAATGAAGTCCAAGCAAAATTCCATGTTGAGAACAGCACTGTGGCAGTCCTAAAGGGAAACCTCTCTGAACAAGAGCAGAACAGCAGCATAACCTTTGTAGAATAGTCTGTTATAACTGATTCTTATTTTTATTTGTGTGAATAAGAAATGTTTATTGTTTTATATAAAAAAAAAAAAAAGAATAGAAGTTACAAGAGCAATGCCCAGGAGTGAGACAGGAAGTGAGAGACTGCACAGTGTCCAATTGGAAGACCATGTTAAGAATGTTTAATCACTTTCTTGGGAGACATGAAAAAATTATATCATAGAATCAAAGAAAATGAAGCAAATAAAACAATGAGGCAATTATTAACCTCAGGAAAATCAAAGTTTTCACAATAAAAATATAATCATTATATATTATGTAACAACAGGTGATATTTACATAGTCATATTAATAGAAATATCAAAAAATTATAGTGCAACCTACTGTCAGTAGGGGAGGAAGGGAAGAGAGGCTGTCAAAGAACTAAAGATCTTCAGTTGAATAACAGGAAGTCAGTAGATACCATCTAAAATATCTTGTGCTTACACTCTAATAAAAAGTTTCTGTCTTATGCTGACAAAACATGGCAGTGTATATATATAAACACTCAATATATATACTTTAATATATATATATACATATATATATATATTAAAACACTCTTGAATCAAAGGAAAAAGTACTAAATTATTTGCAGCATTTGTCCTGGCAGTAGTATTTTCTGGCAGAAGGAAGACAGAAGAAGCTTTCTTGTCTTTTTCTAAGTGTTACTTCTAGGATGTTTAATCATGGATTATTTTGATAGAAAATAATTTCATGTGTCTACATGACTGCTTTTACATTTAATCTTCATGGTACCATGTGAGATGCATGGACTGGGTATCATATATTACTGATGAAGGAACATATAAAATTTCTGCTGCTGGGCGTGGTGGCGCACGCTTGTAATCCCAGCATTTGGGAGGCTGAAACCGGAGGATCCGGGTTCGCGGCCAGCCTCAGCTACTTAGTGAGGCACTCTGCAACTTAGTGAGACCCAGTTTCAAAATAAAGAATAAAAAGTGGGGCTGGGGGTCTAGCTCAGAGGTAAATGCCCCTGAGTTCAATCCCCAGTACCGCAAGAAAAAAAAAAATTTCTGCTAACTTTCTCAAAAACTAGCTAGCTAATGCATGTCAGAACCCTGTGCAAAGTTAACTTTCTTGCCTCAGGTTCCTCCCTGTATTCTTTCTTCTAAAATATAAAGGTTGCATGTAATTATTCACTCACAGAATTTTAATAATGCTTATTATCTGCCATAGGTAGAACAGAGACCTCTGAATTCATCCATAATTTGATAGTCTCTAGACTGTTAACGGAAGCAGCCATAATTAAGGGCAAGAAAAAGCAACAAATTTCTTTGTAAATTTCTTCATATGTTATTCTGCAGCTGTTTATGTTTTACCATAAATATTTTATACACATTTTAACTCACCCATTAGAAATTTCCTTTAAGCTTTTAAAACAAAAGTAAACATATAAAACAAAGGAAGGGTTCAGAGAAGAAGAAAAAGTAAAGTATCCCTACTATTTTTCAAGATCAGACTTCACACTAAATATCAAAATCAGTTTCTACTAGGCCTCAACTAATAGTTCATGAAATAATTTTATTCCTCAAATAACAGATTATAATACTAGAACAACTGATAGCTCCTTTTATGTTCCAGTTACCAGAGCCCAGCTCAGTGTCTATATGCAGAACGAATAAAGCATGTGTTAGATAAATTGGTGAAACAATAGAACAAGCCCAGATGATCAAATAACTTGAGAGGATGCAAAGCATTTTGTAATAAATCAATGTTTATGTAGTCAAATGGACACTGGGAATTTTCTGTTTGGAAAGTCAACTCATGCTTCATTCAATAAACTTTTAAAAATCCTAGTATACCGAAGATTCTGTGCTAAGGATGAGTGAGATATAACCCTTACTTTGACAGGATTTTCAATCTGATGATCCAACAGTTCAAAGGAGCAGATAGAAGTTTTAAGAGCATAGATGTTATAAACACTGTGAAAACACATGCAAGAGAAATGGTACAGTCCAAGGAGTACATGATCTACTTTTCTTGAGGATATTAGGGCATACTTTTTAGGAAAACTGATAATTCATCCTAGGATGGAAGCTGTGCCTTCAGGGAAAAGTAAGATGTGGTGTAAGAGGAGACAGCAGGCAAAAGGGAGATTGTCAGGAGTTAGATCACAGTAGAAGAGAGCTTGGTCTCCATTCAGTAGGCAGTGGAGAGCCATTCAAGAACTAACATAGATGAAAAGTCATGCCAATAGTAAGGTTTTTAAAGAGTACTCTAGGTACTCTAGCAATAACATAAAAAAGAGAAGGTATGATCTGTGAGACCAGTTGATGACACCTAAGGACTACTGTAATAGTATAAAAATGTGAGCTTGAGTCTAATTAAATATGATCAGTGAAAATATAAACAGAGTCTGCATTCTTTATTTGTACCTAAATACGAACTTCCAACTCTGAATATACTGTAGACATCTATTATGGTCAGATATAGGACATCCCTGAAGAGCTCAGTTTGATATAGTTGGGTCATGAAGGTTGTTATCTCATGAATATATAAGTCTGTTTTAATGGATTTATCCTATCTGGGTGGTAACCTAGGCGGGTGGGGTGAGGCTAGAGACGGTGTATCCCTGGGGTGCAGCCTTGGGGATTGTGCTTGTGTCTTTGAATTTCCTTTCTTGCTTATTCTCTCTCTAGCTTCTGACCTCTATGTTATGAGAGCAGAACCATGCTCTCTCCCTCTCTCTGCTTCATGCCACCTTACCCTGAGCTCCAGACCTTGCCTTCAAGTATACTGAACCCCAAATCCCAAAAGTCTGTGAGCAAATAATTCTTCCTTCCTCTAATTTGTGTGGTCAGTTGTTTTGTGTTATATCAGTAAGAATGTTGACTGAGACAATGTTCTACTGTATGCTCAATTCCAAACTAGTTTTTCTCAAACATAAGTGTTAAACAGTGCTGAAAAGGACTGTTTTTTCCAGTGCTGCACTTCTGTAATCCCAGTACTGGGGTGGCTGAGACAAGAGGACCACAGGTTGGAGGCCAGCCTCAGCAACTTTCTGAGATTCTTAGCAACCTAGCAAGACCCTGTTTTAAAATAAAAAATAAAAGGACTGGGGGTATAACTCAGGGGTAGACTGCCCCTGGGTTCAATCCCTAATATACACACACATATGTAAAAATTAAATGAAATAAAAATCTTAGCAACAATGATTTTAATTAAATATATAATAGAAATATCAGCTTTTAATACTGTTATTAAAAACATTGATGTTCCAATGAAATCTAAGCAAACCTAAACCCCAAAATAATAATTACTACCCCCAAGTTACTGAAATGCCAGTTTTCTTAAAAACTGGGAACCAAAATCCTTAACAAAGTTTTCTTACATATCCAAGTTTCTCCTAAAATCATTATCTAGCATTCTCACATAGCTGTGTTTTTCTTCTTGATGACTTGAGGGTTATTTAAAGTACATTTGGTCTAAGAAGACAAAAATAGCAAATAGTTTAGAATGACCAGGGCAAAAAAAAAAACTGATAAATACACAAAGATAACATTTTGTGCAATAATATGTTCTCCATCTTGGGATTTCTCAGCATCTTATTTTTACACTTCAAATCAGGTTGAAGGAAACATAAAACTCAACAATTACCTTGAACTTTTCAGTCCAATTCTTGCCTTATCTTTGGCGAAAGTTGGAACCCTGACAGTGCACATTATCCTGTTTGTGTAAAGAACTATGGTTCATTTGTCATCAAAAAACCAACTTAAAAGAAAAGATTCCTGGGTCTAATCTTTAATCCTTGGGATAACCTAGAAAAGTTGCATTTATTTAATATGACTAAGAAATCAAAGTCTTTCATATCCGATATTCCTAACATCATTAGTGAATTAACCACACAACCTATGGCATTACATAGCTCTGCGGCTTGATGGTGTCCTAACAGCAGTTCAGCAGTACCACTGGAACATCAGAGAAAGTGAAAAATAAAGAAGAGAGAAAATCAGAGGCAAAACCTGACTTTAAAACCTCAAACATTCTTGCTACACACAACACATGAGCTAGAAACATGAGCAATATGCAAGCATTTGTAGGACATTAAAAATAATATCCAGTGCATTTCATATTCTTCCACAGTAAATTAAAGGACTTAGTAACAATTACTTTTTTATTAAGTATATAAATATCAAGTTTCTGTAAAATAGAGTCATTTCATCTTTTTAATATTAAGCTTCTAAAAAAAATTATGTTCCAGTGAAATCAAAGAATATAGTACCATATTCAGCAATCCTGAATCATAGCTATGATATATAGCATACACACATTCATAGAGAGAAATTAGAACAGAGATCTTTATCTTTATTCATTTTCACGATAAATATTATTAAGCATTAGAGATTATAAAGAAAACTATATGCAATCTCATCTCTCACAAATTTAAATCTAGTAGAAATACCTAAAATTTTCTTAGTTACATAAGCAGTAACATACAATTCCACTTGCCTTCGTTAAATCTAAAAATAAACTGAGGACTTAATTACCAGTTAGTAATTCCAGTTAGTAATTCCATAGGTATAAAGGAAATTGGACTAATTTTAAAAGAAATCACTCTACCACTGAGCTACTGAGGTAGAACTCAAGGACATTCTACCTCTGAGCTATAGCACCAGCCTCTTTTAATTTTTTTTTTTTTTTTTGAGACAATGTCTTGCTAAGTTGCCAAGACTACATTCGAATTTGCCAATCCTCTTACCTCAGCCTCCTGAGGACCTGGTAGAAAGTAACTTTTTATAATAGTATGTAAATGATGCAAAATGGCTGGGAGAGGTATTTCCAAAACAAATTCTGCTTGGGATCTTTTTGAGAAAATAATAGTTCTTTCTGACATAACAGGTGTCTCTAGGCTATACCTCTATGTCTTCATTTACCAGTTCTGATGGTCAAAATTATTGACCTCATAGACATTAGCATCTGCACCTGGTAGTGGCAAAGACAAAAGAATCATATTAAAGTCTGACTATGACTATAACTATGTAAATGACCTTGAATGTGTCTCTTCATCACTCAGGAATATAAGTTTTCCCCACAAAAGAAAGGGGTTAAGTGTTTTCTACAATCACTTTCAGCTACTACCTTCTACTTTATACTCAAAAATTCAGCCTGTGTTATGATTCTTCTATTGATACATCATAAATTGTCCCAAAATGTAGTGACTTAAAACAACAACCATTCTATTATATTTTATTATTTTGTCAAGTAGAGGTTGAGGCTTCTCTAGGCCATTCTTTTGTTCTATATGATATCAATGAAGGATCACAGGCATTCAGCTGGTGGATGGGCTGGTCTGCAGGATTCACAATAGTTTCATCATGCCTAACATTTTGGCAGGTCTCTAGCTGAAAAAGCTGGACTGGGCTGAGACTTTCAATGAGAAAACCTATATGTGGCTTTTCCAGCATAGAGGGTCTCAGTACAGTTAACATGACTCATTTAAGGCAGTTTGGGTTTCCCCAAACTGAAAGTTTGTATTACAAACTGAAAGAAAGTATTAAAAAAAAATAAAAACAGGAAAAGGAAGTTGTCAGATTCTTAAAGACTTGAAAGAAACTCTCATACTGTTACTTCTAATGGATTATAGTACTTAAAACAATCAGAGCCCTCCAAGATTTCAAAGGAGACATAAATAGGAGATATAGCAAAGAATTCAGAGCCATCCCCCCATCTTTGGTACTGGGGATTGAACCCAGGGGGATTCTAACACTGACTTAGATCCTCCAGACCCTTCCCCCCTTTTAAAAGAAAACAGAGTCTCACTAAATTGCTGAGGGTTTTGCTAAGTTGCTGACTCTGGCCTCGAACCTGCAATCTTCCTGCCTCACCCTCTCAAGGACTGGAATTACAGCTGTTTGCCATCATGCCCAGCTTCATAGCCATCTTGAATCCACCATAGCCTGTATCTAGGAAACACCAATAGTGACACTCATTACTCTGGCCAATATTTCATAGTAGAAACTGAAACGATAAGAATAATAAGGAACAGTCCCTAACTTCAATTAAAAGTTTACAGTTTCACAAAAATAGTAAAATAGTAACAAATGAGCTATTCCTTTTCTGCTTAACTTAGCTTGTCCATTTATTGTGTTATAACTTATAGGGATTATTTTTAATCAAAAAGTAAGTATAAACCAGGCATGGTGCACGCCTTTAAAACCAGTACTTGGGAAGCTGAGACAGGAGGATTGCCAAGTTCAAAACCAATCTCAGCAATTTAGCCAGACTCTCAAAAACCTAATAAGACCCTGTTTCAAACTGAAAAATAAAATAGGTCTGGGGTAAAGCTTGGAGGTAAAAATGTTTCTAGGTTCAATCTCTCATACAACATACCCACACACACAAATATGAAAAAAACACTAAATTAAAAACAAAATATTTATGTATGCACTAACCCTGGAAGAAAGGATAAGACAATATTGTTTGAATGATACATATCTCTTTGCCAAAATACTACAAAATTTTACTCAACAAATATTCTGTAGGAGACATCTGTTGATTCTAGTTTCATAATCAATTAGCTCTTTAACATATCAGAGTATAAATTGTTACAACTAAAGAATAAAAAACCTAACCTACAAGAAATGCTAGCTAGATCCATTGTTCATAACATAGTGTAAAAATTTTAAATATATACATGTTTAAAATATTTTCTTCAATTAATTTGCTTATGAGAACTTCACACAGTCTTTTCTTCAGTAGATCATTAGATTCAACAAATGATATTTTTCTAATAATCTGAATGAAATGAATTAGTAGTGTGATCTAGAATAATTCACGCTAAAACAATCAGGTCATGGTTGCCTTGTATCATTTAAAGCATGCCCCCTCTGCTGTATGTATTTGGAATTAGCCAGACAAAAGAATGCTTCAACAGCGCCCCCTGTGTGTGAGCGGCTTCACAATCACTTTAGGAGTCACAGAGCAATGGCAATTCCTATTGCCAAGGAAGGTCTTTATTAAACATTTAATTTAAAGGAAGCGCAACTTAAAATTCAAGAAAAATATAATCAACTTGTGGATGAGGTAAGTATAGTTAAACAAGTGTTATCTTTTAGGAAAATATGAAGTACAGGATTGCCCAGTCCCTTCTCTAAACGAGAAATAGTCTTTGAAACCCTGATCCAATCATATTATACAGGATTACTTCAAAAATGATCTAGAGTCAAGCTTCATTAGAAATATAATCTCATGGCAGGTGCTTGTTAAAAATTCTACCTCAGCCTAAAGAAATAGACTCTCAAAGCTGGGGATGTAACCCAGTGGTAGAGTGTTTGTCTTGCAATCCACAGCAACGCAAAAAGAAAAGAAAAGAGACCTTCAGGATGAGACCCAGGAATCTACACTTCTATCAAATACTCAAGGCATGTGACATGCCCACAGAGGCTTGAGAACTGCCACATTGAAGTATTGCCATAAAATAACTTTTCTAAGACAGAAGATGACTATATTGATAAGTAAAGGATTGATAAATTCTGTTTTTAAAATGTAAGCCAATGTCAAAGTCACTGAATCATTATTTGATTCCATGCTTTCCAAATCAATTCCAAATCAATATTCTCTGAACTCGTATTTATAGCCCCACACTTATTCTAATGGTGAATTCTGACTTGCTAATGGTAACCATGTAGTAGCAGGACAGGTCCATTTCCAAATCACTACTGTTTCTGCAGGTGATCTGGAATCAGCCTGATGAGAGAGAAAAAGATTGAGCAATATCCCTTTTCATCTCATCTACTTGTCTAACTGTTCTCCTAACCACCAGTCAGGAATTTTAATGACTTAAATCTCATTTAATTTCTAGAAAAGGATCTATCAATGAAAATTAATTTAATACCCCAAAGTAGAGCTAAGCTCTTTCAATCAGAATATATCCTAATCTTAGAACAATCTAATTTCCCTAGTAGTTTCTGAAAATCATTCAAAATTCTAAAATAATAATAATAATAATAATAATAATAAGAAGAAGAAGAAGAAGAAGAAGAAGTATGAGATTTTTCTGAAACAATTATAAAAAATCTTATTTCTTGAAGGCAATAAACCAGTACCATAGGAAAAAACACTGTGGAGGCAGAGGGAGATCAGAATATATTAAGGTTTGATTGATGTGTGGTTTAAAGAATGACTCTAATAGCCGGGCATGGTGGCGCACGCTTGTAATCCCAGCATTCGGGAGGCTGAGACCAGAGGATCCGGGTTCGCCGCCAGCCTCAGCTACTTAGTGAGGCACTCCGCAACTTAGCGAGACCCGGTTTCAAAATAAAGAATAAAAAATAGGGCTGGGGGTATAGCTCGAAGGTAGAACACCTCTGAGTTCAATCCCCAGTACTGCAAAAAAAAAAAAAAGAATGACTCTACTATTGTCAAAAGTCATGTTTCACTATTTAAACATTAGCAATATTGAAATCATAGAGAAGGTATTTTTATATGATTCTATTTTTAAATAGACTTTTATTCATCAATTTCATGTTAGGTATTCAGGGCTAGAATTGAAATCTGAAAATCTAGGGTCAAGTCCTGGCTCTATTATGATTCTATGATTTAACCCATGGTCTTTGACCCTAGTATTTTTTCATCTGCAAAACTGGGATAAAACTAAGTATTCTATTTAATATATTCATATTTCAAAGGGATAAAAATGATTAATATTGGAAATATCTTGAAAATCGTGTCACCACTAATATAAATGCATAATATGAGAATATATATGTGTGTATATATATGTTTACATATATATATATATATATATATATATATATATATATATATATATATAATTAACCAGTGGGGGAGAAAATAAGTCACACTGTAGAATTCAGAATATAAATTAGTCGCCAGGTGTGGTGGCGCACCCTTGTAATCCCAGTACTGGGGAGGTTGAGACAGGAGGATTCAGGTTCGTGGCTAACCTCATCTACTTAGTGAGGCCCTCTGCAACTTACTGAGACCCAATTTAAAAATAAAGAATAAAAAATAGGACTGGGGGTGTAGCTTGGAGGTAGAATGCCCCTGGGTTCAATCCCCAGTACTGCAAAATTTATATATATTAGTAGTTTTGAAGAACCATTTTCTCAAAGGAGTAAAAATAATGAAATAATGCTTAGGTTTAATTTTTGTATAATTAATTGTTTCAATTTTATACACTTAGAAATAAACTAATCAACACCAAGTTAATATTATGCCAAAGAATCCTTTGAAAAAAATCTGAAGTTGGTTCTATTCCATCAGGCACATTAGTTTTGCCATGTAAGAGGATGTTTCAGCAAAGACTATCTTTCGAATTCTACTCTGCAATACTATCCATAGTATGGTCCTGATTCATTTTTTTTAATCCTTTTAGTTTATCTTCAAAATGATTTTTTTATAGAAAGAAGAAGAAAAAGGAAGGCAAGGAGAAAGTTCGAGGGTCTACAAATACCACTATCAAAAAACAATATGAGCTAATCTTGCCTTCACCACTTCCTACTTGTATAATTCTAATTAAAAAAAATAAATTGTCACACTTGAAATGAAGACACTAGTGTCATCTATACCTATGTACATATGATGGAAAGCTGAGAGGGACAATTACTGAAAGGAAAAAATAAAATTCAATAATACCTTGACGTGGTGGAATAAGGATTAAGATTGAGATTTAAATTGGAATGAAGTAAAAGTCTGCCAAAATATGCAATTGAATTTATTCTAATAATTAAGCACAAACTTAGTTTGCATGTAGTATTCATAAGAAAACATTTATACAGAGATTCTATTGATCAAAGGCAAAATGAGTTCGTCTTTATTGAAAATGCTCTAGAGCAGACTATACCTATATCTATCTATCTATCTATATCTATCTATCTATCTATCTATCTATCTATCTATCTATCTATGGATGATCACCTGATATTTTAGAAACAAATTTTACTCTGAGTGACAATGACCAGAACCTTTAGTTCATTCAGCAAGTATTTACAGAATACTTATTATGGTCCAAGCACAACATTAGAGTCCAGAAATATACTGATGTCCAAGGGAGACACCGTTCCTGCTGCCCTGGAAAGCTTTCTGAATCCTAGAATGCTGATAAGTAAACAAACTAATAATATAATGCAACTGACGTGGTAGATTATCTCTATGTAGGATACCAATGCAGACAAAGTAAAGGAAGAGAAGAATTCAAAAAGATCTATTTCAAACTAGTTATTTAAACAATAAGGATAAGAAACATTCAGTAACACTGAACATCTATGTCATGTAAAGCCCTCATCTTCACTGGATCAGGTTAAAACAAAAAAAAGTCTTAGTAGAAACCCAAAAGGTCAGTTTGGTCAAGTCAAAGACTATAAGGAGAAAAGGGCTAAAAAGATTAGAGAGGTGTTCAAATTATATAGTATTTTAAAGTAACTATTAAAATCAGTAGTTGGTGAGAGATGGAGGATCCATTAAAGTAAGAAGCTATGTCCTTGAAAGCTATCACTTATGTCTATAAAAAAAAAGGTCATGACCAAAGTAAGTGTGTGGGGGGGTGTGGGGGGGTAACTGGGTACTGATCCTAGGGGTACTCTACTTCTGAGCTATACTCCCAGACCTTTTTTATTTTTTGTTTTGCAACAGGGTCTTGTTTAGTTACCACACATTGCCTCCCTCAAACCTGTGATCCTCCTGCCTCAGCCTCCCAAGTACTGGGATGACAGGCATGGGATGCTGTGCTTGGCAGACCTACCTTCCTTCCTTCCTTCCTTCCTTCCTTCCTTCCTTCCTTCCTCCCTCCCTCCCTCCCTCCCTCCCTCCTTCCTTCCTTCCTTCCTTCCTTCCTGCATGGGATGCTGTACTTGGCAGATCTATCTTCCTTCCTCCCTCCCTCCCTCCCTCCTTCCCTCCCTTCCTTCCTTCCTTCCTTCCTTCCTTCCTTCCTTCCTTCCTTCTTTCCGTTTCTTGAGATAGGGTCTTGCTATGTTGCCCAGGCTGGACTTGCACTTGTGAGCTCGAATGATCCTTCTGTCTCAACTTCCCAATAATGTGCACCTCTACATCCAGCCTAAAGAAATTTTTAAAACTTTGGGAAAAGAAGTGGTGATTACTCTAATAAATGGTACTAGTAGGAGTGGATATTCATTCGAAAAACTGGATTCCTATCATATATAAAAATAAATTGTGCTAAGTTAAAGACTCAAGTAAGAAGTAAGATGTTAAAATGACTAGATGAAAATACATTCATGAAATAGAGGGGGAAATCTTAAAACACACAAAAGTATGAAGTAGATTTAACTAAATTAAAATAAAAATATTCTGTATCCTAAGAGACACTGCAAACAAAGTTAAGGCAAGTCACAATTACTGAGGAAATATAATTACAATGTTTATAGCTGCCAAAAGACTGCTATCAAAGCACTCTTACAAATCACTTTTAAAAAGACAAATGACATAATATAAAAATACAGGTAATTTGCAAAGAAGAGTAATGAATGGCCAGAAGCAAATGTAAAGATGCTCAACCTTACAAGTAACAGAGGTAATACAATTTAACACAGCAATTAAATTTCATTGCACTCGCCACATTGGCAAAAACTATAAATTCTGAAAATACCAGCTGTTGATCTGAAAGTGTAGAAATACAGACACATATAATGCTGGTGGGCACAACCACTTTGGAGAACAATTTGGCAATATCTAGAAAACTGAACATGCACCTGCTCTACAGCTGAACAATTCCACTCCTAAATACACACAGTAGAGAAATCCTTGCACATAGGCACAAGAATGTACAAGATAATGTAGGCTGTTATAATGGAAATTTTCTTCAGTGGAGAGACAGTAAGTTATATGTGTACCATGGAATACCGTTAAAATAAGCTAGATCTACATTCCTTAATATGGACTAATCAAAATGTCAAGTGAAAGCAGGAAGCTGCAGAGCTATATAAAAATGTATTTTTACATTCATCATTTAAGCATGTTATAATGCCATATGTTGTAAAAGTATAAAAACAAGGAAGTCAATGATACTCATCAACCTCAGAAGAGCAGTTTACTCAGAGCAGGAGGAAAGGAGGAACAAAACAGGACTGAGAACGAAGACGCAAAGAGGGAGCACCCATGTACTTACGAGCAGTATCTAATTTCTTATAAAGAAAATATAGGTATGACTCCACAGGTTTGAAATTATTTCATGGTAAGAAGCATATTATTACATACTAAAACCTGGATAAACTTAAACAACAAGCTAAGTGAAAGAAACCAGACACAAAAGGTCATATATTGTATGAGTCCATTTTTATGCAAATGGTTTCTGATCAGTGGTTGTCAAGAGCTAGGAGAAGGGGAAGATGGAGGATTACCGTAATGAGTACAGGGCTTCTTTGGGGATGATAAAATTGTTTTGAAGCTAGACAAATATGCTGATGATGGCACAACACTGTGAATGTACTAAATGTCAATAAATAGTACACTTTAAAAATGGTTAATTTTATGTTTTATGGTCTTTAACTCCTAAGATTAAAAAATAGAGTAACCAGTGATGAGAATCTCAGAGTAAAAAAGGAGATGGTTTGGCCTGAAATACTGCAATGGCAGAGAGGTTATGAAAAGTGGAAAAATCCAAGAATTATCCTCTTAAAAGGACTTGGTAACCAATTGGATGAGGAGACAATAGAGAGATGCTGGAGATAAGCTAAGATTTCTGATTTTCTTTTATGTAAAGAGAATATTCCATTCCCAATGCAGAGAAACCAAGGAGAAGGCACAAGCTTAAGAAGAAAAATACTCATTCAAATTTGAATATGCTTCATTTGGGATGTCTATGGGCCGTGTAAGTGAAGATTTCTAGCAGGCAGCCCAGGATAAAGCATTAGCATAGACTTATAGTATTGCAATTGAGGACATGGAGGTTGATGAGATCACCCAGGTAGTAAAATGAAAACAGGTTTTAAGACAAAGCACTAAAGAACACCAACACTAAAATCCTACAAAGGAGGCCTGTAGTCGAGAAAGTGTTTCAGTAAAGAGAGAGTAGTCAAAAATGTGGCAAGCTGCTGAGGCATGAAGACAAAGACTGAGAAATCAGTCTTCAGGAATAAGGGGTTCTCAGAGACTTTAGTGAGAGCAATTTCCTGCCAAGATGCAGGAAAGTAGAATTGAAAACACTTCAACTGCTTAAACAAAGCAAACAAAAAACAATAGCCTCAAGATGAATGGTATAGTTACTATAAAATCAAGAGAATCTCCAGAAAGAAAGAATTTTAGCTAGAGAATAAATGAGACAAAAGAGAAAGATTATAAACAACCACACTCCTGGGGGTTACAAAGAGCCAGTTCTCACAGGACTGAAACCTCCACTGGTGCTTCTCAAATGTTTCTACCAGAACTACCAAAAATGGAAAAGAAAGTTATTGCACATCATGCTAAGGGAAAGAAGTCAGACTCAGAAAATCAAAGGTTGTATTATTCTCTTATATGTGGAAGCTAGAGATAAAAATAGAGGGAGGATTTCATGAAAATAAAAGGGAGACAGTATAGGATGGGGGTGAGGGGAAGGGAGGAGGTAGCAGAAAGGAGAGTATTATGGAATGAAATTGACTAAATTACATCATGTGCATGTGCAAATATATCATGGTGACTCCATGGTAATTATAATGCACTAATAAAAAATGTTAAAGTAATTGCACAGCCCTTGACACCTCAGGGTAGATAGTCATGCTAAGATATTAAATATTTCATTTGCTTTTAAAAATGCATGTCAATTTAAAATCAGAGCAGAAATCAATGAAGTAGAGAATTTTAAAAATACAGAAAATCAACAAAACCAAAAGCTAGTCTCTCAAAAAAATAAACATGATAGATAAACCACTAGCCAAACTAACCAAAAGAGAGCATCAACCCAAATTACTAAAATAAGAGGTTTTTAAAAAGGTGATATTACCATCAACGTGTGAAAATCTAGAGGATTATCAGAAACTAAAAAATTATCTTCCAATAAAATGGAAAATCTAGAAGAAACTGACAAATTTCTAGGTGCATACAACTTTCCTAAACTGAGTCAAGAAGATAAAGAAAATTTAAACTGACCAATAGCAATCAAAGAGATTGAAGCAGCAATAAGAAGCCTACTTTCAAAAAAAAAAAAAGCCCAGGTCCAGATGATTTCCCAAGAATTTTATAAAACCTTTATATAAGAGCTAATCTCAATACTCCTCAATCTATTCCATGAAATAGAAAGAAATAGGATTTCCTCAAATACATTCCATGGAGCCAATATCACATTAATACCAAAGCCAAAGAAAGACAGCTCAATAAAAGAAAACTATAGGCCTATACCTTTGATGAACTTAGATGCAAAACTGCTAAACAAAATACTAGCAACATGCATTCAAAACCACAAGAAAATTATACAACATGACAAAGTAGGGTTCATCCCAGTGATGCAAGGCTGATTCAATATACAAAAAACAATCTATGTTATTCACCACATAAACAGAACCAAAGACAAAAATCACATGATCATTTCAATAGATATTGAAAAAGCATTCTAAAAAATCCAGCACCCATTAATGCTAAAAGCTCTGCAGAGAATTGGAATAGAAGAAACAAACTTTAACATCATAAAGGCAATATCCAATAGGCCCACAGCCAACATCATATTAAATGGGGAAAACCTGTGGGAGTTTCAACTAAAAAACAGGAACAAGACAAGGATATTCATTATCACCAATTCTTTTCAATATAGTACTTGAGACTCTTGCCACAGCAATAAGGCAAGAGAAGGAAAAGGAATACAAATAGGAAGGGAAGAACTAAAACTGTCACTGTTTGCAGATGGTATGATAATATACTTAGAAGACCCACAAACTCAACCAAAAGGCTTATAGAACTGATCAACAAATTCGGCAAAGTGTCTGGATACAAAATCAGTCTTAAAAAATCAGAAGCTTTCCTGTATGCCAAACACAAATCCAATGAAAAAGAAATACAGAACACATTTCCACTCATTATATCCCCGCCAAAAATAAAATACTTAGGAATAAACATAACCAAGGAGGTAGAAGACCTCTAAAATGAAAATTATAAAACAATGAAAAAGGAAATCAAAGACGACCTTAGAAGATGAAAAGATTTTCCATGCTCTTGGATAGGCAGAATAAATATCATCAAAATGGTCATTCTCCCAAAAGTGATGTCTAGATTCAATGTGATACCCATTAAATTACCAAGAGGACTCCTCACAGACATAGAAAAATCAGTCCTTAAATTCATTTGGAACAACAAAAAACACAGAATAGCCAAAATAGTTCTCAGCAACAAGAACCATGCAGGAGACATCACAATACCTGACATCAAACTGTACTACACAGCCATAGTAATAAAAGCAACATGATATTGGCACAAAAATAGACACATAGACCAATGGAGCAGAATAGAAGACTCAGAAACAAACTAACACACTTACAGCCATTTGATTTTTGACAAAAGGGCCAAAAACATACACTGGAAAAAAAGACAGCCTTTTCAACAAATGGTGTTGGCAAAACTGGTTAATCATATACAAAAAATGGAAATAAACCCCACTTTCTCACTTTGCACAAGAGTCAATTCAAGATGGATCAAAGACCTGGAAATCAGACCAGAGACTTTGAAGCTACCTATGCCCTCTGGCATAGGTCCAACACTTCAACACATAGGCACAGGTAAAAACTTTCTCAATAAGACCCCAAAGGCACAAGAAATTAAAAGGAGAATCCATATGTGGGGTTGCATTAAACTGAAGAGCTTCTGTGCAGCAAAGGAAACTATCAAGACCCTCAACAGAGAGCCAACAGAATGGGAGAAAAATTTTGCTAACTATTCCTCCGATAGAGGACTAATACCTAGAATATACAGAGAACTCAATAAACTCACTGCTAAAAACAAAAATAACCTAATCAAAAATAGGCAAGTAAACTAAATAGACACTTCACAAAGAAATACAAATGGCCAATAAATGTATGAAGAAATGTTCAACATCATTAGCAATCAGAGAAATGCAAATCAAATCTACCCTGTGATTTCACCTATTCCCAATTAGAATAGCAATCATTAAAAACATAAACAACAACAAATGCTGGTGAGTATATAGAAAAGTGGGAACTCTAATACATTGTTGGTAGGATTGTAAATTAGTGCAACTACTTTGGAAAACAGTATGGAGGATCCTCAGATGAATGAGAATGAACCTATCATATGACCCAGCAATACTACTTCTGCGTATATACCCAAAAGAATGGAAACCAAACTACCAGACTAATGCATGCATATCTATATTTACAGGTGCACAATTCACTATTGCCAAACCATGGAACCAACCAAGATGTCCATCAACAGATGAATAGATTATAAAACTATGGGATATGCACACAATGGAATTTTAATCAGCCATAAAAAAAGAACAAAATCATGTCATTTGCAGGGAAATGGATGGAACTGGAGAACATTATTGCTAAGTTAATCAGTCACAATAAGTTAAAAAATCAGATGCTCTTCCTAATATGTGGAAGCTAGGGAGATAATGGGCCATAGGAGAAACCTGAGAAAAGGAGAAACCTTAGATGAGCAAATAAGGCAATGTAACTGAAGGTGAATGGGGTGGGACAGGGGGAATACCTTAATGCACAGGATATACATTCACAAACATATCAAATCAGTCACTAAGCTAAACATGAGAAGGAGGGAGGGAATGGGGTGGGAACTGGGGAAGGACTAAATGAATGCTATGTGGACGGATGCCTCAACCATCTTGTACCCCATTAAGATGTATGATTACGATGCACCAATAAAAAATAAAAATAAAAATTCATGTCAGTTGTGATTCTACTCAAATACAGAAATGCTTATCTTCATATAAAATGTTTGTTCATATTTTAAATTAAAACTAATGTTCCCAAAAGCTATTCCATATTTATCATACAACTTTTCACATGGCCCTCCCACAATCCTCACATAGGCCATATGCATATACGTAACATTTACTCCCACTCTGAGAAATACAGAGGAGGTTCTTCATTCCACAAGAGTGATAGCCCCTAGAAATCTTGTCAGAAAGCATTGGGCAGAGCGTTAAGACACAGAAACTGCTACATGAACAATGTTTTTCCTTCATTTTTCTTAAAACCCCATTTTTAAGTCTTCAAAGTATGTCTCCAATATTAGGAACTTGGGAGCTAAATTCATGTTGAGAGACTTTATGCCTCCTCTTCATCTTTCTCAACAAAAGAGTCATAATTTATTAAGTCCTCAATACATGGATGTTGACCCAAATACCTTTAAATATTGAGTTATTTTTCCCTGAACCTCTCCCATACCTATCCCAAGGGGCAGACATGGTTTTGTAAAGGGGCCCTTATGCTGTGGGGACAAAAGCAGGTTCAGCCTAAATGAGGTCATTAAAACAAAACATCAAGTTCCAGTGCCCTAAGATTCCAAGCCAATGACCTACAGAGTGTTCCAGCTGATCTTCATTTCCTTGGCACAGCACAGTCAGAGTACTGTAATATAATGCAAAATGGCTCTAAAGAGAAACCAGACACTGGCCAGAGTCCTGCCAATGCACAGTTAAAATAATACCAAAGTAGCCCTTTCATCTGAATACCAGGCTTCATACGCATATTCTACCCTTCCCAAGAAGGAAGGTAATCTTCCACTGTGGAGGTGGGTTGATTGAAAAACTTTCACTGAACTCAGCCCCATAAAGGACACTTGCTTTTTAACTGGCATGTGTATGCTGATATGCCTGAAAATACTTACAAGTAGAACAAAGAGACAAAGAACAGAACTTACTCTGAGCAAGGGTAAACCAAATTTAGAATGTGTTTATAGTGGTAAAACAATACTCAAATGTTTATCCTGACCAGACTCTCTTTTTAACATCTAACAATATCAGACCCCTCCCAGAAAATAAACTAAATTTCACTTTTCTACGTTGCTTTACTAATTTAATATAATTTATATTAAATGATCTATAGCCCCAAATATTTTCTTATTCTTTCCCTTAATAAATAACAAGCATTTTTTTTGCTCTGTCCATATTTATTTATTCATTTATGCAGCAAAAAATTTGCCAAGAGCCTTTAAGTGTCGGGTATTGTTTACCTGGGAGACCAAGTAAATAAAACTTCATAAAACAAATTTCTTACCTGCATAGAGTTTATGACCTATGGGGAAAAGACAGAGAATAGACTCATAGATGTGCGAACATATGTCAGAAGATAGTAAGTACTAGTGAGGAAAGTTAAACTGGGTAAATACTATGGTTGGGATCTTTAAAGTCCCATGTATTAAAAGTTTGATATCCAGTCCATGGTACAATTGGGAGGTGGTGGAATCTTTTACAAGTGGAGCCTAGTGAGAGTAAACTGGATCACTGGAGGCATATTCTTGAAGGGGAGATTGGGGCCCCAACCCCTTCCTCTCTACTGCTTCCCTTCCACCATAAGATAAGCAGATGTGTTCTACTGTGTGCTCCCCACATGAGGTGCTGCCTTGCTATAGGGTCAAAAAACATGGGGCCAACCAATCATGGACTGAAACCTTTAATATTGCAAGCTACCAAAAGTCTTTTCTCTTTTAGATTGATTATCTCAGGTATGTTGTTACGACAATAGAAAGCGGACTAACACAGTCAAGGAGAAGAGGAAATGCAGAGGTGGTAAAAAAAAAAACAAAACAGTGTTCATCTTTGAATTCCATCTGAGTTGAAATCACCTTCCATTTTTTTATCAACTAATAAATCAACTAGGGCTTCCCATAATATATTCAAAAATAACAAATTGAAGCCGGGCGTGGTGGCGCACGCTTGTAATCCCAGCATTTGGGAGGCTGAAACCAGAGGATCCGGGTTCGTGGCCAGCCTCAGCTACCTAGTGAGGCACTTTGCAACTTAGTGAGACTTGGTTTCAAAATAAAGAATAAAAAATAGGGCTGGGGGTATAGCTTGGAGGTAGAATGCCCCTGAGTTCAATCCCCAGTACCACAAAAAAAAAAAAAAAAAAAAAAAAAAATAACAAATTGAAAACCACATATCTTGAAAAACACTTGTTTCCAAATCAGACTCCTTCATTTTCTCAGTTTCGGGATATGTAATCAACAAAGCTTTACCATTGTGATTTATTAGTTTTTCACTTAAATGCACTTTGTTCAAACTAATACACTTAGAAATACCTGTATAAAATGTGTTAACTTTATTATATCTTGGCCAAAGCAAAATACTTACAAAGTTTTTACATAATTTCTTTCCAACTTATTCATAAATGCTTTTATCCTCTAAGTTTTATATATGTTTTATTAAAAATTAAAGTTTCAGATTTACCTTATGCAAATTAAGAAAAATGTCAGCAGAGCGAGGTGACCCATGCCTGTAATCTTAGTATTTAGGAGACTGAGACAGAAGGATCACAGATTTGAGGCCAGTCTCAGCAACTTAGTGAGAACCTGTTTAAAAATAAAATAGGGCTAGTAAAGAGAGCTACCATGTCTAAAGTCAAGCATTGCCAAGGCAGCGCAACACTTGGCCCCTAATTCTGAACAATTCTGCAGGGCTATCCCAGCTCCATCTTGGAGCTAGAATGTCCCTTGGTTCAATCCCCAGTATCCGCCCCCCCAAAAAAGAAAAGAAAATGTGAACCATATAATTGGAAAGGTTAGTCCTCATACTCAAATTAACACTGAAATCAGACTTATATTCTATTAGATAAAATTCAACTTTACTTTTCAATTAAATAGAGGTATCAGTATCTGAGAAAAAAACACTGAAAAATAAATAATGGGTTATGTTTATTAAGGGAAATAGCTGTAACTTGTCAAAATTTAAAACAGTATATACTCAGAGTTCTAAGGAGTGTGATGATGTGCTAAAAGTACATAAAATTCTTGTTAAGTGTGTGAGTATATATTTCCACATCTGAGTTTCAGCTTTCAAACCAATTAAACAAAAGCATGTTTAAAACTACAAATAGTAGTTAATTAAATAAAGCACTAATCATGACAAAAGTTCTTACATTTTTAATAAAATGATATTCTCTTTTAAAAAATCAGTCCAGAAATTGGCATATAATTTTTGGAAGTAGAAAATATTAAAATGTTATATGATGAAATAGGATGAGAACTGTCCAGAACTGTAAAAAGTAATTCATAATATGATTTGCTAAAATAGATTTATCCACAATATTGAATAGCACATAAAATTTGAAGAAAATCATATACAAGTTTTATCCTTGAGTTTTACCCAATTTATCCTGAAAACTTTGGTAGTCTCAGCTGTTGGTGTATCAGCCAGGAAGACATTGTGGCTAAGGCCTCCCTGCCTGCCAATGCAGTAAAGAGAGCTACCATGTCTAAAGTCAAGCATTTCCAAGGCAGCCCAACACTTGGCCCCTAATTCTGAACAATTCTGCAGGGCTATCCCAGTTCCAGAGCTCCTAGGTACTGCAGCCCAACTCTCCCTGTATCCATTCCTACAAGTATCGTTTCTAAGAATTCTCCCCAGGAAACTTCCTGCAAGCAAATGTATGCTCCAAGCGAGCTTGCCTGGGAACCTAGCCTATTTCATAATCAGATGTTAGTAGGCACATTTTCTTTCAGCTATTGATCCATTCCACATTTTTGTTTATTTCTTTTTTTGTTTTCATTTTTGTTTTTCAGTTCTGGAGATTGAACTAAGACCTTGTACATTCTAGGAAAGTGCTCTACCACTCTACCCATGGGCTACATCCCCAGCCCTTTTAATTTTATTTTGTGACAAGGTCTCACTAAGTTGCCCCAGCAGGTCTCAAATTTGTGATCCCCCTTCTGAAGCCTCTCCTCTATCTGGCAATACAGATGTGCACCACCACACCCAGCTAAATATGTATTAACATTAGCAGAAAATATATTGGAATACATGACAAAAAGGCATTTTCAGGATTCAGTGTTTCTCACTGATATACTCTTTGCTTTGTTCTTAGGAAACTCTTAAGCATTATAACTCCTCTGACAACAGTCTGGACATAGAAGAATGGGAGTCAAAAATTGAAAAATGTAAAACCAAAATTGTCATTGTTTCCATCATACCATCATATAATCTCAAATTTAAAAACATTTCAAATTTGCCAGAATCCTCTTCTAATCATTAACAAAAATATATTTAAGGCATAAAAGGACAGGAACCCCTTCTAATTTGTGGTGCTTTGATTAGTGATTAAAGAAACATTCCCCATGTTTGTGTGATGCCCTGGGGAGCTGCATGCCCCAGGGTACCACTCCAAAAGGTTATTGTGAACATACATGAGTTCCCAGAAAGATAATTTTTAGGAAAATGTACATTGAATGATGAGGATCTTCAAGTTGGTTTTCTTAAACCTATGGGTTTCTTAAACCCCTTGGGAAGTCTTTGTGTATATTTAAGGTGTATGTCTCCCCATTTCCATGTGAAGAACAGTGGCCTATATACTTCATCAATTACATAAATACTTAACAACTAAACATTTGCTAGCATCTACCCCTTGGTCTGAGATACCCAAATGATATGTCCATTTGAGTTTTTCTGTGTAGATTTTGTGAATAAACAGTAAGCTGGAAGAAGGTATAGCAGTCCACTGAGTACCCTTCATTATACTCAATAAGAATAATATATAAAATCAGAAATGTCTCCACTAATTTCATTACACATCATCAAAATTTCCTATGTGTTAAAAGAAAGCAAAAGATATATACTGCAAAAATTATTCTAGGATTCTGCCTTATAATTTTGCTTTTGTAAATAGATCTTTTAATGGAACTAGAAATGTGTTTTTAATTTAGTGATGAGGAAGATGGCGCTTCATGATTAGAAGAAATATGCCCAAATGCAATTTGATAACATTAGTGTTAATTATGCATTTATCTTCACTAATCCATTTACATATTCATCCTTTCAACAAAAGAACCTAAGAACAAAGAATCTAAGATAATCCATTTGGAGGGGAAAACAATATGTAATTAGACCAAGTAAACAGATAAGTAAGACAATCTAGATTATAGTAGCCAAAGGCTTTGAGATAGAAAAAAGTTTGCCAAGTTCACTGAAGATAGGACTGTGGCTGCAGTACAATGAACAGAAGGTAGAGTGCAGATGAGGGTCAAGAGGTAGATAGCGGCCAAACTACACAGAATCTTACAGGCCACAGTAAGAAATATGGATTTTATTCTAAACTATCAGAACTTTTTCAAGCAGGGAGTGACATGATGTGATCTACATATGGAGAATAGACCAAGATAAGCAAATGTAGAAGTCAGGTCATTAATGGCTTCTGTAGATAGCTTCTGTAGGTGAGAAGATAGTGGTATTAGAAGTTAGGACTGTAGCAACAGAGCTGGAGAAAAACGCATAGAGTCAAGTCTGTTTTGTTAGAAGATATAGCGGTAATTAACAAGACCAGAAAGTGGTCTCTTTGGTTTCTGACAGATTTAGAGAAGAACTCAGAGGATATGACCATTCCACATCCTTTAAACCAAGCAGAGCCAAATGCATATTGAACCTATACCAGCCTCAAATGTTCACATCTAATCTCATATTCTTATTTCTATGATTAAACACTTGATTTTCTACTTCATTTTAACTTCATACCTCAACCCAGTCCCTCCCAGATGCAATACATTTTCTGTCCCTAATATTTGAAGTTGGACACACAATTTTAATTTAATCACACTCTCCTATCCCCACTATTTCAATGAAGGTAGCTCCCTTCTTCTCATGGCACCCCAAATGTGCCCTTCATTCAAGAGGTGTGGTGACCACGTGCAAAGATGTAAACTGAGGCTAGAGGGAGTTTCTACCAGTGAGACCAAAGAAACCCTCCATGACTCCTGTATCTACTGCCCAGGAGTTACGAGTGCCTCATGAGCCATCAGAATCACTTGCTATGGGAACAGAACAAAATTACATAGCTATAAGGAGCAGAAAGTGTGGACAATCATCTGGTATCCCATCACTTAGCAGCAATAGCACAATATTGAAAACTAGGTTCATTGATTCCCAGACCAGTATCTTTAATACATCATACTGGCTCACATCACACTGATTCTCATCCTTCCATAGTTACCATATTAGAAGTGCACAGGATACTGTAAGTTTACTATTCTTCGGAGTTATCATGGGCTTAAAAACTTTGGCAGGCCTGTCAACCGAACCACTACATATAGAATTACATCTATGGAAAAAATATACTTGAACAAACCACAAATTTATTAATACTCTTTTGGAATAAAAGCATTTGCAAACTGGTTAAGAAAATTAAACTTCCTGCTTGTATTTATTTTCTCTGTGGCTTTGAAAAATATTAAAGGAGGACAAGAAGTAAAAGATTCTCTCCTTATATTAGTTCTCTCATTTCTCTTCTAAATTAACTCTGAAAACTTCCCTTTACTCCTTCTCCATGACAAGGCTTGTGGCAACTTCCTAGGGTCTCCCCTTGAGCCTTCCTTTATCTCAAGTGCTAAAAAGACAGTTCCCAAGTCTGCTTATCTCCACTAACATACACATAAGTGTATACTTAAACAATGGAATTTATTACTCTTCCATACAAGCTGACATTTTAAAGCAATATCTATAAGACTTCAGAAATCTTTTCTTACATTAATTAAGGCTTACATTTATGTTGAACTATGTATGACTCCTTTTTTCCCTCTCTTGATAGAACATAATTTATATCCACAGAGAAAAACAAAGCTGATGCTGGGCTTTCACAATGTGAGAAATAAAATCCATATTGAAGACAAAGATTACACCCAGCAACAACCTTCAAACTGGAAAAAAAAAAAAGATGGACCAATAAAAGATCTGCTTGTGAACTGAAGTTTTCAAATAGGAAGAGACAGTTGTATTTTACTACAACTTAACATAACTAACATGAGGCAAAGAGGATACTGAGTTGGTGGCTCCTGTCATCAGAGACTAAGGGACTTCCCTAAGAGTGGGATCAACTACAACCTCTGTCTAGTGTAATTATGCTTCATGTAAATTAAGTGAATTGAGGCAAAGGAGCTGGAGACTAAGCTGGACAGGCTAAGACAAACCAAGCAGTTGGTCATCATATATACATATACAATAATAACTAGTTTCTGTGCTCTCTTATTTTTGTCTGAGACCCTTCACCACTCAAGACACTAGCTTACCACTCTTTGCTTCCTGTGTTCATATGCCAAACCTACTGAACCTATACCTCCTCACAGAACCTCCTACACTCTTGTTGAATGAGTAGTGGTCCAGGTCCCGTTGGCCCATTGGCTACAACTGATTGAATAAAAGTGGGATACACTGAGATAATATCTCTCTCCAGATACAGACTCCAGTCAGTTACCCAGAACTGAACCACTAGTAGGAAAATTCATGGTTGGCCATTGGCAAGCATGACCTCAGAGAAATGTGAGAAAATGAAATGATTTTCAAGGAGAAGCAGAGACTCTGGTGTGCCTGTTGGAGAACAAAAAGAGGGCAGATAAAGTGGTTGCCTTGATTTTTGCTGACTTTCTAGTTCTCAGTTTCAATCTGATGTGAGACCAATAAACTACTGGCTTTCAGGTACTAAAACATAACCGCTAGAGCTAGTTCATTTGAGGTTCTGTTTCCTCCAATCAATGCATGGCTAAAATACCAACCAAAGTCCATTTGCAACATTTCCACCATTTCTCAAATAAATAGATTTTTCCACAATTTTGGGGTCAGACTGACAGAGTCTAGATGTGGTAGAGAATAAGAGCAGTACTGATTTTGTACACATGTCAAAGAAAAAAACATTTAAAAACTTGAATATTTCTGTCCTTCCCCAGACAAAACTATTCAGTGGGTTTTGCAAGAAGTTCAAATATTCTGAGAAAGGTGGTTTAGTGACCACACATTGAGAAGCACTACTTTAAAGCCTGCTTTAATATTGCTATAAAATCTGTATGAATTAGCATTCTTCTAAAAAAAAAAAAAAAAAAAAAAGGAGAGAGAGAGAGATTCATCAAACACCAGCATTCAAAAGTAGCAAATTCCTATTATATGATAGATTTGTTTGAAACTCTATTAGGAACAAGTATTGTTTCTATTATTCTTTCTGCATATGTATTTGTGTTTCATTCCTCATTAAATGGGGTTTTGCAAAATAGCTTGGAGGGTCTAAATACAATCTATAATGTTGTTTCCATCTGAAAATGAATTTAAACTTACAAAGAGCGAATTTGCAGACTTTTGAAACATGACCAGTTTGTAATTTGAGGATTTCATGTGCCATTCCAGCTGAGAAAATTTAATTATGGGTGGTTTAAATGATACTAAGGAAGTATTGTTATTTTTTGTTAGGGAATATGGTATTTGGGTCTATTTATCTATGTAGATTGGCACTGAAGATTGAATCCATGGACATTCTATTTCTGAAATATACCCCTAGCCATATATATATATATATATATTTTTTTTTTTTTTTTTTTAAAAAGGGTCTCACTAAGTTACTGATGCTGTCTTCAAACCTGCAATCCTCCTGTGTCAGCCTCTCAAGTATTGGTATTACAGGTGTGTGCCACCATGCCTGGCTTTAAATGCATTTTATTCAGAGATTCTTATACAAATAAGTAGGGGTGCAATGACAGGATTTACTCTAAAATACTTCAGCAAAGAAAATAAAAATTTACAAAAAGGAATGGATGAAGTAAATGAGGCAATAATGCTAAGAGCCTAGGAGTTGAATTTCTTTATACTTCAATGTATATTAGAAAAATGAGAATATGAGAGTTCAGTCAATGTAGCAGTGATATAAAATTCGTGTTAGACAACACAGACAAACCAGAATAATTACTGACATCAAAAAGGAAAGACATAAGAGGCCTTTTAATTTAAGACGGAGATGTATTTCTCTTTTGAAAGTCCCAACACACTAGAGGAAATAAATCAAAGGCAGAGGATGTGGAAAATTACTTTCTTAATAATTTGGAAAACATTCTTTATTTTCCTAGGGTATATAAAAAGGGCTTAATTTACTACGGAAGAGGCTAGAAAGAGTGTGATGAGAGGTAAAGCTCATAAGACATAATCTTTCTGATCTTCCTTCACTGGAACTGTGGACACATGGGTAAATCACTTCCTGGCTTTGCACCTTCATTTTTCAATCTTAAAATGTAGGAGACAAACCCACTTCCTGCTGTTCGCAAGAGCTAATATGCAGGAGACCAGAAGCTACATGTGAAAGCTGATGATTAATGGCACTAATAAATATGACTTAATATGACTAATTACTTAATAGATTTTCCATATAAATCTTAGGGATAAGAAAGCTAGAAGAAAAACCACAGACAGACAGTTATATTTCAGGAAGGGGCAGGGAAGAGAAATTTCCAAGTCCTTTGACAGATATTAACAAATAGTATTTGTCATCCCTGCTATTCTTGTATTATGAGTAGAGTTGTAACTAACAGTCCTAATACATGTCTATTACTTGTATTATTCTTACGGTCCTTACTCTCTTTGGAAATTTTAACTTCCTACAATGGCAATGTCAAATCTCAATAAATCCACATTCCAGGTCTTGGTTATACCATGATTAGGTACCTACATTTCTTAGACTCAACTTACACATCTATAAAGGAAGACTATTAGACTAGATGATCTCAAAAATCCTACCTAACCCAAACGTTCCACAACACAGTTTTTCATGGAGTTTAATTTTTTAAATATTCAGAGACTCAATTAGTTACACTACATAGTGCTGGGAAGCAATTAACCAGAGCATGCTTGTGTCCAAGCATGAAAGTTACATAAGGGTCAACAAACTTGAGATAAGAACTGATTCTGCTGGGAGGGCTAAATATCTCACTCTCTTCTTTTCTTCAGGTAATAGGTGTTTATAGTTCACTACTAACAGATGATTTCCTAGAAAATTTCAGTCAGAAATTAGAAAAAAGCACAGAGTGGGAGAAAATTTCTGCCAGTTACTCTTCTGATAGAGGACTAATATCTAGGATATACAGAGAACTCAAGAAAATCACAGCTAAGAAAACAAATAACCCAATCAAAAAATGGGCAAAGGATCTAAATAGACACCTCACAAAAGAAGAAATACAAATGGCCAATAAATGTATGAGGAAATGTAAGTACTTTTTAATGAAAGTAACTTTTCTTACCCATGCACATAAAGGAAGGTACACTCTGAATTGCCCTTACTGGTGAACACAAAGAAATATACTTGGGATTATATGTGACCAGCATTATAAAAAGAGGAAGAGAGAATAAAGAATACAGATACCCTGTCATTCTATATCTAATTTTAAAATAACAATACTGAAATTTTACAGTATTATATACTTTGGGACATTATATTTGCAAAAAGAAATAAAGTATGTCCTATTTGTGGCTCCAACACACTTTACTACTCATGTATTATGTAGGCATCTCAAATTGTTAAAAAAAAATAAAATATGACCTGTAAAATGAATTTTGACTGTGGTTTTGGAAGGCCAAATAAAATTTAACATTTGTAGTTTGGATTTTCTCTAACTTTCTGGTCGTTTATTTGTAAATAACAAGTAGCAATTTGTTGCTTTCCCTATGGGGAGAAAAGAATTTGTAGAATGACTAGAACAGTTAAACAAAACAAATGAAAGAGAATATAAAGAAAATAGATATCTTCTTCTTTAATGTTTCAACAATACGTAACAGTCACTGGAATAATACAATCATTTACATCATCTCAACTGAAATTGGGCCAGAAATATCATCTTGTAAAAAGGATATGTGTGTCACAAAGATAATGAACTTGAGGAAATTACTGACAGAGTCATATATTCTCAAACCCTCCCTTATTCCAAAGACTGAGAATGCTTAAAAAAAAACAAAGATAAGTTATAAAGGCAAAGTCTAGGTGGGAGGAAAAGAAAAGAGCCAAGAAATGAAGAAACCTCTCTCTTCCACAACTTTGGAACATTCTTCTCTTCATAAAGACCCCAACCCTTGGGTCTAGAAAGAGACTAACAAGAAGGGCTCTTGTAAGTAAGGTGGGGCAGCAACCTAGGATCAGTCACTAGAAGCCAGCCAAGACTACTCATGAAATAGCACAGCTGTCTGTGTGGGTGCAGGGATCTCTGTCCCACGGGACACAGGATACAATGCTAGTGAAGGAAACGTACTGGAGTCTGTAACAGTGTTATTGCCTTTTTTCTCATCTTCCAATTTGCTAAACCTGACCCATAAAAAAAAAAGCTGCTATTCCATAAAATGTCTTATGCTAGTAATGACTATCCACACTTATGGTACATCCTACCTTGATGCTGACACCTCACCCACTCTCCCTCCCTCCATTGTATTTATATGAACATACCAACACCTATCCTGTCTTTCTATTCAAAGCAAACTCTGCCCAATTCAACATATCTTTTAAATACAGGAATTCTGTGTCTATTCACAAAATTAAAGTGAGAGTCCAGACCTCTCTCTTCCTATTTCTCTACTAGTGATCAACCACCACCATATTCCAGGCCCAAATCAAAGCCTTGTTTGGGTAAACCCCCACTGGTTGGTTGACATTTTTGCCTAGCCAGATGCCTTAGTGCCTGGGATGGTGTGATAAACATAGCACACCCTCCATAATCAGGGAAAGTGTCTCTTCACTTGCCCTGGATGTCATCACCAGACATTTCTTTTTCCCACTCTGGGTGACAAGTACAATCCAGAATCAATTTTTGTACCACTACAACCACAGTCAGATCTATCATCTTATTTCTTAACCTGAAAGCCAAACTCTCAAAGGGCTTGGATTCTGCAGAAGGGCTTTCTTTAACTTGAGATCTGACTTTAAACCTCATCCTGATAGCAATACTCTCATGAGT
>PVLC010008084.1:39892-60099 GCA_004027655.1 Graphiurus murinus
GATGAATTATTCTAGGACACTAATCTTTTTTTTTTTTTTTTCAGTACTATGGATTAAACCCATGGGCATTCTACCACTGAGCTACATCCCCAGTCCTATTTGTTATTCTTTATTTTGAAACAGGATCTCACTAAGTTGTGGAAGGCCTCACTAAGTAGCTGAGGCTGGCCTCGAACCTGGATCCTCCAGTCTCAGCCTCCTCTCAATCCTCAGCTTGTACTGGGATTACAAGCGTGCGCCACCATGACCTGCTTAGGACACCAATCTTTTTGCTCAAAATATATAATCATGGTGTATTGCCTCTTAGTTGCTTGGTCACTAGGATCTACAAGAAACTTGAAAGGAAAGCAGATCACAAAAATAAAGTCTCAGTATCACTTATAAGTCCTATGCCTCCTGCAGCCAGAGCTTCCAAACTGCAGAATTCACTGAAATGAAGAAAACATGTCAATTACCTTTTGTCAAATTCACTATATCACTTTCTTTTGGGAAATGAGGTTGGTGTGGGTTTAAAATGTGTAAGATGAAAGAAAGTATCAAAGAAACCACTGGATCTCTGTACCTGATACTACTACTGCCCCACCCCTTTCCAATTCTTTTTTTTTTGCGGTACTGGGGATTGAACTCAGAGGCATTCTACCTCCGAGCTACACCCCCAGCCCTATTTTTTATTCTTTATTTTGAAAAGTTGCGGAGTGCCTCACTAGGTAGCTGAGGCTGGCCGGGAACCCGGATCCTCTGGTCTCAGCCTCCCGAATGCTGGGATTACAAGCGTGCGCCACCACACCCGGCTCCCCTTTCCAATTCTTGACTTACAAATGGTGATTTTTTACTACCACATGTAACTCTTCTGCCTACCGAGTGAATGAGAATAACTTCCAGACACCGTACTTTACATAAATTCTCTCAATCCATTCCAAGACCATAAAAGGTAACTTTTAACATTCCCATTTTACAGCTGAGAAAATTGAGGCCCTAAAAGGAAAGTACCCCAAAGGGCTCCATCAATAGTTACATAACATAGGCCATGGCTGATTCTTTGTAATAGTGTAAGTTACTGAGACACTTGAAGACTGAATGGATTTATTACTCCTAAGATGCTCGAATTTAAAATTTTAGAAATGCATACCTGTTTTTTTCTTGAATTTGCTTTGGGGAACAGGCCTGCTGACAACACAGATGTAAGTGGAGAACAGCATAGCTCAGGAAAAGGGTTTGGAATAGAAGGCATTTCCAGAACATCAAGATTGTTCTTTTTTCTCCTACACGGAGAGAACATAGGATATAATTTACATAAAACAGAATGTAAAATATAATTGCTGCCAGAGTTAAAAAGTGTTGTTAAGGCCAGCACATACCACTCTGTGACAATGCTAATATTACATAAAGAGTCAGGCAAGTTTTGTGGTGTATTTTCTGTGGATCAAAATAAAATGTTAATTGATAACAAATAAATAATACAGTAATCCTATTTTTTTCCTTTAAAAATCTACCAGGTATGGAAACTCCTTTTGATAATCTTCCTAAAGCAGTATTATGAACTATATAAATATTAGTGCAAAACATATCCCCAGGAGTTAGACATTATGATGCATCCATTAAATTGACAGTCTCCAAGTTACAATTAATAAGTTCATCCTTATATTTTACCAATCACTTTTGGAAGTTATGATTTATTAATTATAGCTATGGTTCATCTCACTTCAAATTTCATTCACAATGTTGCCCACACACAGTCTGTTGATTTTTCAAGGGTTTATAGATACTAAACAGCAAGGCAGTGTCTTTGAGAAGATAAGTTAATAGAACTTGCTAGTTAGTATAAATGTACTCTAGTCCTTTGGAGAGTAATTTTAACTTCACTGAAGTCGGGGCATTTAGAAAATCTGGAGGGGAAAAAAAAAAAGTACCATGTAAAAGTATGAATATAAAGGTCCATAGATTTTTATACTGTTGTAGCCTTCTTATTTTCTTTTTCTTTCCTAAAGTGTGTGCAAGTGTAAAGGCACTTAGTGCTGAATGCCATGGAGATTGGGAAACCTTTTAAAGCTTCTATTCTTTCCTGCTGAACAGTAAAGACTGCTCAAATGTCAATCCCTGCTTAGCTTCTCCAGGGTCGCTGTAGATTATGTGGGTGGTGAACTCATAAACACATAAAAATAAAAAGAATTGCTAATTTTTCTAAACAACTTAGGGACACTAAGCAGCAGCAGAAGGTGGCCACTCTGGAGTTTGGCCTCCTAGTACGCAGGGATGGACAGAGGAAAGAGAGACCAAGGGGGCTGTCAATGAAACGGTGATGCTATTTATAATAAGGCGCTGTGAGATCTCAATGTCCTGCTCATCCGGTAGGAGCCACCTCCAAGGGAATTGTCTTCAGAGACTTTCACAAACTTGGCCCAGCTCTGGGCACCTGGATCTCCCCCTAGGACCGCCTCCCAAGCTCCTTGGCGGCTGCCAACCCCGGACACTCCCCCGCGCCCTCCCAGGGCTGCCTACCTGTCTGCAGCGCTGCCGCGGGTCGCGTCCGGAGCGGGCAGGAGCGCTCCCGCGCGCAGCCAGGGGGCTGGCGCCAGGTCGTGGGCGTCGCCCCTCCCCTGGGCAGCGTCGCACACCTGGGCGGCCAGCGGCGAGTCCCGGGCAGCCGCTCTGTCCGCCGCACTCTGCCCATCTTGCAGGGAAGTGGTCATTGTCGCCAACCCGAGGTCTCGGGCGTCATGGGCAACAGGGCGAGTTGGGAGAAGGGATCGGGCGGCGGGAAGCGCGGTACGGGCTGGGCAGCCCTGCGCTCTGCAGGTGCGGTGGCCTGGCCGCCCGCGCTCGCTCCCGGCCCCGGTGGCTCCGGCAATCCGCCGAGCGCTGTGCGAGGCGGCGGGGGAGGGGAGGGAAAGGGAGGGGCGGGCGGTGGGGAGAGGGGAGGAGCGGCGGGCGGGCTGCGAGGCGCGGAGGGGGCGGGGAAGCCGCGCGAGGCCCGGCGGCCCCGGGCGCTGGCGTCGGTCCCCGCCGCGGGTGGCGGGGCCTGGGCTGCCGCCGCTTCCCCAGGTGGGCACCAGAGCACCGGGCTGAGCCCAGGTCGGGGCTGGAACAACACTGCTGGAAACCGGGACCGAGCTGAGCCGGTGCTGGCCCTGGGCTGCCTTGGTGGACTGTCGGCGGGCGGGGGCCTGGGCAGCGCTGACCCTTAGACCCTTCCAACCCTTCCATTCTTTTCGCTCTGCGATCTGAGATCACCTAAGCTGTCGCTGGGCCGCCATGACAGGCCCTTCCGTGCCAGGAGGCCGGGGGACAGGGGACTAGGTTTGCCCCGTCCTTCCCAACCCGCCCCTTCCATCAGCTCCATGGCCAAAGATGGAGTGGGGTGGGGAGGGCAACGAGGGAGGAAGGGGTGCTATCATTACAGACGACTACCGAGCTTTTGAGAATTCAGTAAGATCCTGAGTAAACCTGAAGGTGTCTGGAATTAGAAAGATTATTAATTCTCTCTTAATGAGAGCAGCTTCTATTTAATGCATCTCTGCTCTGCCTTGTCCTGTTCCATCAGCTGCATGAATTAGACGTTCGTTCACCTCATTTTACACAGAAGGAAATCGAGGCGCAGAGCCACAGAGTAGCCGCGCACAGCAGAGCGCTGGTAACTGGTGCAGTCAAGATTCCTACCCTGAGCTTCCTTCCCCGACCATCTGAAAGAGTAATGACATTGTGCTCATCCTGTGAGATGCAGCAACCCCATTCAGAAATTCTTGGAGATACTGTTTCTGCTCTTCCCCTAAGTGTCCCCACCCATTGCACCGTCGAGAATTTCCAAATGTTTTACACACTTTGTTCTTTGACCAAATTAGGTAACATCTGTCCCTGGCATCTGTTTCACCAGGTTTTCTTAACCTCCACAACCTCTGCTCAGGGAAAGGTAAACACTGCCGGTAGAAGCCCGCAACCCCTCGCCTAGCGGGTACCTCCTCTCTACCGGACCTGGGCGCCACGCCAACCGCCGGTGACACCCAGGGGGCGCTCACTGCAAAGAGGAAGCCTTCTTAGGAAGAGAGAAAACCTCTGAGTCAAAGAATTCAAGGAATCCAAGTTCTTTGTTTTTCCTAACGTCAAAATTCATGCCCAGAAAAGAACAGAAGTGACCTGGGTCACCTGAAGGTCGTGCTTCAGACAATGCAGTGGCCATACTAGGACAAAATGGTTGGGCAGAGAGAGAGAGAGAAAATCAACAATGCTAATGGCGATATCCAGCATTTACTGTCAAAGGAGTGCTAGACAAACCCCTCACTCACATGCAAATCTCTGAATTGTGGTGTGGATTCTATGTGTGGGTTTTAATTGAGTTCAGGTAAAATCATTCAAATATACTGAGCTCATTCCAGCAAAATAGAAGTGAGGTATGTATTACAGATAATTTGAACTAAGAAAATGAAGAAAGCAACAAACTAGTCATTATCATTATCTTAATTTTATTCAAAACTCTTGCAGCAATTACTCAGAAGAATGATAGGGTTTGGGCATTGCTACAGCAGAGTTCATCAGTGTCTGAAAACTAACTCACTCACTCTCTCTCTCTCTCTCTCTCTCTCTCTCTCTCTCTCTCACACACACACACATACACACACACACACACACACACACACACACACACACACAAACACACACACGGGGTTAAGGGGGTACAAGCTCTGGGATTTTCGTTGGAGAAAAGAATGCATATATCTTTGGAATCACTGAAAATACCATCTTCCAGCCATGTATCCTGCTCCACTTCCAGCATAATTTCTTACCTTCAAGAAAGAGTATTCACTGGTTGCAAGGAGATCTCAATTGTGTCTTCATTCTCTTGGGTTTCGTCTATTTAATGAAAATCCAGGGAGGATACATTTGCCGGCTTTAAACTCCTCCTATAACCCCCAGGGGTAGATATTACAGTTCCCACAGTTAAACGGAACAAAAAAGAACAGGTCTCTGAGAATGAGAACCTTAAATAGTTTTGCTATGGAAATGGGCATGAAAGATTGAATTTTCTCTCCATAATACCTTAAAAATCTACAAGAATTATTACACTTAGTTCATTCATGGTTTTCAAACAAACAAATTAACTAGTTTTTATATCCAAGATGTTTACAAGAAATTTTTAATAAAGTATAGAATACTTTCAAACTTAAACAGCCATTTTTTCTATAAAAGAGAAATTAATGTGGAATTTTCATATATTTTCTTCCCATAACAGAAATCTTTTATGTTTCTGGAACAGTAAAGCAAATATGTTGGTATAAATAGCAGTACCACACCCCTGGGTGAACCCCCATGGACTTGAGCCTGTAAAATTGAAGAAGCCATTTGTGTCGGGGCCCATTCCACAGTGGGCCTTTTCTGCCCCGTTGCACCTCCTTGTCCTGCCTCTTCTCAGGAATCATGGCCATCCTACCCTCAAGGAAAATGTGTCCTCTTTCTTCCTCTCTCCCTCTGCTCAGCAAATCACATTTCTTAAGCCATTCTATCAGGAAAGATAGCACACACACAAAGAAGTTCACTATAAAAATGCATGACGACTTATCCCAGGAAGCACAGGGTCAGGTGGTAAAATGGATTAGTGCCAGCTCTTCAGCTGCCCCTTCCTCTCTGGCCCCTCCCTCCAGTCCAGCTTCTCATAGTAATTAGACCCTTCTTTTTATTTGTTGTTTAGCCAGCTAAACGTCCATCCCTAAACAGCACAAATTAGGTTTTCTGGTCTTGACCTTTTATACAAATGTAATCATGGAGTCTGACCCTTAACCCTGATTTGGTTCCCTTCACATTGTATTTGTAATATTCTTCCATGCTTTTTAAGTATCCCTAGTCCTTTTCTTCTTTTTATGTAAATACCACCATGTATTTATCCATTCTAATGTAGGTAGAGATTTAGGCTACTTTATGTCTGTAAGTTTCCTTTCTCACGGAATTCTCAAGAAATGTTCACATAGGGTTATTGTGGCTTAATAAGAAGTGGGAATGGTTCCCTCTGTTTTCTTTTCCTTTCTTTTCTTTTTCTGCAAAAGATTGGTGCTGTTTCTTCCTTAGTAGCTGATCAAATTTATTTGTGAAGCCATCTGGCTTTATAATTTTTTTTGTGGGAAATTTTTTTAATAAATGACTCAGTATCTTTATAGCTATAGGACTAGCCTGAATTCTTATTTTTTCAACTGTCAGTTTTGACAAGTAGCATTTTCTGGGAATTTATCTCTTTCATCTAAATTTGTAAAGGTTTTAGCAGAAAATTATTAGTGTTTTTCTATTTTAATATAGGAAGGATATTAAATTAGTATTTTTCTCTTTTTAAAATCATCATGATGTCACATTCCTTATTCCTAACATTGGATTTTCTCAGTTGTATTCTGTAGTTTATCAATTTTTAAACTTTTCAAGACTGATTATAACTTTCCATTGGTGTTCTATTTTGTTAATTTCTATTCTTATCCAGGTTATGTTTCTTTAGTTTACTTTTATTTTTTATATTTATTCATTTGTATATTTGTTTTGGTACTGGGAATTGAACCCAGGGGAATTCTGCCTCTGAGCTACACCCTCACCCCTTTTTATTTCTTTATTTTGAAACAGGGTCTCACTAAGTTGCTGAAGGTCTTGCTAAGTTGCCTCGAAACTGCCATCCTCCTGTCTCAGACCTCCAGATACTGGGATTATAGGCATGCACAACCCCACTGGCTTATACTTTCTTCCCCTGCAGTGCAATTCACTATACACAGTCGTTGCCTGACTGTTTTCATGTGACCCCAAGAGAACCAAGGCTTAGAGAAAGACCCCAAGGCTAATTCCCTGGTTACTGCTACTGCTGAAACTACAGAATAAGGTACTGTTGTATATATGTACCTTATTTTATTTACTCACCAGTTGATGAACATTTGGATTTTTTCCACTTTTTGGCAATTATGGATAGTGCCACAATGAACTCATGTTTGCACATGCTTTCATTTTTCCTTTGAATTTCTGGGCCATGTGGTATGTCAATGTTTAATCATTGAAGAACTACCAGAATGTTTTCCACTTTATTTTCTGACCCCCAATATATGGGAGTTCCAATTTCTCTATACCTTAATATTTATTATGTGTCTTTTTACTATAGCTACTTCAGTGGGTGGAAAGTGGTACCCCATTGTGTGTGTCCTTTGTTTGTTTGTTTGTTTGTTTTTTAGATGGGTCTCTCTGTGGTGCCTAGGCTAACTTAGAACTGGAGATCCTTCTGGCCCAACCTCCCAAGTAGCTGGGACTACAGGCACTTGCCACAATACCCATCTCCCATTATAGTTTTGATTTGCATTTCCCAGATGGCTAATGATGTCGAGCATCTTTTCATGTTCCTTTTACCTTTTAGCTATTTGTTTATTTTCTTTAGAGACATGTCTATTCAGATCCTTGGGTAATTCTTCAATTTTAGTCATTTTTTTTCTCTTACTGCCTTTAATTTACTTTACATTTTCTAGATTTATGATTTGCAAATATTTTCTCCCACTTTAGGAATTGTTTTTTCACTTTCTCAATATATTTGAGTCACAAAAGTTATAATTTTTATGAAACATAATTTTTTTTCTTTGATACATGTAATTTTGCTATCATACCTAAGAACGTTTTTTCCTAAGGCAAAGTCACAAAGATTTACTCCAATTTATTTATTTTTTGCTAAGAGTTTTTGTAGTTTTAGCCATTACCTTTAAGTCTATGATACATTCTAAATTGATATTTGTATATTATATGGTATATGAATCCAACTTCCTTATTTTTGTATGCGTATATCCAGTTCTCCCAGCATTTTTATCAAAAACACTATTTTTCCCATTTTATTTCTTCATATCCTTGTCAAAATCAATTCACTACAAATATGAATATAAATATTTCTCTACTCTCAATTATAGCCCACTAATCTATATTTTTTTTTATGTCATACCACATGATTTCAATTTTTTAGCTTTATAGTAAGTTTTGAAATTTTGAAATCAGGAACTATGAATCTTCCAATTTGGTCTTTTTTGTAAGTATTTTTAAAGTATTCTGGATCTCTAGAATTAACTCATGAATTTTAAGATCAGCTACTCAGTTAAAACAAAGGAGTCAACCAGGGTTTGGTATAGATTGCACTGAATTTGTGGTTCAAATTGCAGAGTATTTTCTCCTTAATAATATTGTCTTCAAATCCTTGAACATGAAGTATCTTTCATTAAGTCTTTTTAGTTTTTTTCAACAATGTTTTTTGGCTCTCAAATTATAAATATTATACTATTTTTGTAAATATATTCGTAAGTACTTTGTTCCTTTTGATATTGGAAATGGAATTTTCTTTAATTTTATTTTCAGATAACTCATTCCTAGTTCATAGACATGAAATTGATTTTTGTATCTTGATTTTATATCCTACAACCTTGCTGAACAATGATCAGTTTTAATCATTTGTTGTTGCTGCTGCCACTGTTGTTTAGTGATTTGGTAGGGTTTTCTAAAAACAAGATCATGTCATCTGCAAAGAAAAACAATTTTAGTTCTTCGTTTCCACTCTGGATGAAATTTATTTATTTATTTATTTATTTATTTATTTATTTATTTATTTATTTATTTACTTACTTACTTACTTACTTACATATTTATTTTCCGAATGGCTCCAGTAAGAATCTCCCGCATGGCATTGAATGGGAAGTGACCAGAACAGATAGTGTTGCCTTGTGTCTGATCTTAGAAAGAAAATATTTAATCTTTGAGCCTTAATTATGACTTTAGGTATTTCTTTTCCATAAATGCTTTGTGTTCAGCTAAACACAAAGCATTTCATTTCTATGTTTGGTTCATTTCTATGTCTGGTTGTTGAGCATTTTTATTATAAAGATGTGCTGAAATTTGTCAAATGGTTTATCTGATCACCTTCATATTTAAGAGATGTCTTTGTTGGCCATAGAATTATCTGTCACTACTTTAAACACTTTGAATATATCTTTCCATTGCTCTGGCTTAATTGTTTGCATTGTGCATGCCAATTTAGTTGTCATTTGTTTTGAAAGTAAGTTGTTTCCCCTACCAGATTACTCTTAAGGTCTCTTTTTTTATTGGTTTTCAGAAGTTTTACTGTAAGATACCTAATGAAGATTTACTTCTACTCAATCTTCTTTAAAGTTTGTTAAGAGTTTTTTAATCTGTGGCATAATATTTTTGTCCAGTTACAAAATTTTTCAGCCATTATCTACCTAAATAATGCCTTTCCCACTTTCTTCTCCTTTTCCCAAATTCTTCTTTTCCATTTATTCATGTTGTAGATGCTTTCCTTATTTTTTAATCCTTTCTCATGTACTGCCAACTTCTTTATTTTCTGTGCTTGATTCTAGGTGTTTCTCTTTATCTAAATCCAAGATGTTAATAAACTTACTTATTGGTACATAATTAGGGTTATTCTATTTCTAGTTTCTAAACAACTGCTGAGATTTTCTTTTTTTTATTTTTATTTTGAGATTTTCAATTTTGTCTCTTATCTCCTTCAAAATAATCATGTTAGCTAAAATATGTATGTGATAACTCCACTGTTTGAAGCCCCTATCTTTTTCTGTTGTCTACTTTTTCTGCTAGATTTTTTTCAATATGTCATGTTGTCTCTTTGAGCACTTGATTATTTATTTCATTGCTTTTTTGACACTGATTTGAAAAATAATTTTTAGAAATAGAGACCTACAATAGCCAACCATGGTGGCCCATACTTGTCATCCCAGTACTTGGGAGGGTGAGACAGGAAGATCGAAGGTTAGCAGCCAGCCTCAGCTACTTAGTGAGGCACTCTGCAACTTAGTGAGATCCTGTTTCAAAATAAAGAATAAAAAATAGGACTGGGGGCGTAGTTCAGAGGAAGAATGCCTCTGGGTTTAATCCCCAGTACCGCAAAAAAAAAAAAAAAAAAGAAAGAAAGAAAGAAAGAAAAGAAATAGAGACTTACAATAATGCTACCTCCCTTAGAAAGTATTGTATTTCCATCTGCTGAAATACTAGAAATCTGGAGTTGACTCACCTGGAGAAGACTCAAAGGTAAGCTCTAGGTTCTTAAAGACTGACCTACTTTCTGTGGCCAACCCTAATGGCCTTATTTTTATGGGACAAAATCTATTGAAAACCCCATTAGTTACCTTCTGTTAAATAGTCCTTTCTCAAGAATGGTTATCTTAAATAATCTTTGAGTCTAATTGAAAATGAAACTTCTAGGAGAAACAATTGAGTTGATGGGGAAAACTACCCATACTTATGAATTTATTAATCCCTCTCCTTATACAGACTTCAGAGGTATTAGAGCCCAATTCATGTAAAAATCTTATGTTTATGAATTCCTACAATGACTTAATTATTAACTCTTAATTCTTGGTAATACCACAGATGTTTCAGAAGTTTGCAATTTCCCCTGCCTGTACTGCTTTTGCTTTGTGTGAAGAAGTTTGATGCTCCAGAATTGTTAGTCTGAAACTTTTATGAGTTACATTCAGTAGAAAGTCATTTTTTTAAAGTGGAAAAGAAAGTCACAAGAGTACTCCAGGGATTGAGCTTCATTCCACAGCCTGAGCATGACTTTTAGTGGAGGCTTTTCAGCACACCTGTGGGTGCCTGCCTTTATTAGATCAAACCTATACATGCTCTTAGACTTCTCAGCTCCAGCTGGCTGTCAGTGATTCTGCCACCAACTTTTAATATCAAAGTGTAAAGTATAGCTATTGGCTATCTCAACTTATGTTACTTTCAGTGACTAGGTGTAGTTCCCTTCTCATTGATTTTTCTTAACACATTAGATATATCTTATTTTAAATAGTACTACCAGTAAATCTGAGGATTAGTCTTTATATGAATGTCTTAAAGGAGCACTGAGATTAGATTTTGAAAAGAAGCAAAAGTAAAAAGATTGGGATTGTGGCAAGATAATTAAAATTACCTTAAGGAACATTCTATAAGAATTTAAAATTTTCAGGCAATAGTTTTTAAACCAGCAATGCACTTTTGCTGTAGACCCAAGGAAATAGGACAGTATAATTAAAGAAATTCTAGTATCTTTCTCCTTCCTATAAATTCTCTTTTGACCTCATGTTCCACAGAACTTGAGTTTTTCCGAGGAAAATGAAATGTATATTCAAAGATCAGACACTCTTATAATAAAACGCTGTCATTTTTATACACCATTTATACCAAGCATACAGATACCTATATCCTATACCCTGTAGATGAATAATACCCTTGGCTTTAGTTTATTTTCCTTTCCTTGTCCTCAATATTGATCTTGACTTCCTTCTGTATATTTTCCTTGTTCTGTTTTTATTGCTATCTTGCTGTAGTTGTATAAGCCACCACAAATCCTTTTTAGAGTGAACATAGGAATGGATAGATGAGCATATACTAAGAACAGTTAAGTGCTTATGATTGCTATAAACTCTTCAGTTTTGTGAGGGTTTAAACGACTTGGAAAGTGAGTGTGTACAAAACCAGAGAAATCTTATTTTGTTAAGACCATTTTGCCTCTATATTTACTCTTCTACTCATGCCCAGCAATATATCTTGGGAATTTTTCTTTTATTGGACACGTCAATATCAATTGGATGAGCGCAAGGTAAAATTTCAACCTTCCTTGTAGTAATATTTAAGTCACAAGCCATCTAAAACCTGATTTTCACATGCCCTCTTCCAATCTTCATAAGGGAGCTTATGGAGTAAGCATATGATCCAAAATATTAGTATGCTCTTCATTAGGAATAAAGTGAGTAATTCATTCCTTTCTTAAGCATTAATTTGGAGTATAGTTTTTATGGAGTGTGGTATTCATATAGTAAGCCTTGTCTCAGCCTACAAGACATTTAGCGCTTATATATCAAGAAACACATCATTTTATAGTCATATAATCTACACTTAAAAATAGATGTGGAAATAATGACATTTCTTTTGGCTTGACATGGAAATCTCATCTTTACTCTGAGCTGCTACTTTGTCTAATGACACTCAGATTTCATTATTTCTTATCCAGTTATTTCTTTTTACCACATGAGGACTCACAAATCCTACTCAAAATTTATTTGAGAGTTGTATTTCCTCCTCTCAGCAACATCCCCAGCTTCACCATGAGAGAACACTTTGTGGAACAGTATGTGGCAGGCATTTCCGTTCCTCCTTTTAAGATCCAGGTACATTTGAGAACTTCTTCCACGAATTTCTCAGAAGCCAAGGAAAATAGCAGAAGATTATTCCAGGGCCTCTGGAATTGATATTACAGCTGTCATCTGTACAAATGTGTTTAGAAAGAAAATCTATCTTCCTGTTTTGCACATGGACCCTTCTGGTTGTTATAGCCTAAGTCCAGCAGTTATTCTAATCTTTTCTCTTTATTATTCTGATTCCATGTGGCTACCTGGTTAGGCCAATGTAGAGGGGGGTCAGTGTGTTTGACAGTTAACATTTTCACTAGAACTAAAGAAGTTATTGTTTTGGTTCATTCTCTTTCATCCTCGAAGGTGACATAGACGAGAGGCATAACCATTAATCCAAACAATTCTCAGTCAAGTTCCTCAGTCTGCAAAGTAAAGAACTGAATTGTTGCTGGGTGTGGTGGTGCACACTTGTAATCCCAGTACTTGGGAGGCCGAGACCAGAGGATCCATGTTCCCAGCCAGCCTCAGCTACTTAGTGGTCCTCCACAACTTAGTGAGACCCTGTTTCAAAATAAAGACCAAAAATAGGGCTGGGGATGTAGCTTGGAGGTAGAATGCCCCTGGGTTCAATCTCCAGTACTGCAAGAAAAAAAAAAAAAAAAGAACTGGATTGTGCTGAGGTGTTAGTTCCAGGACTGTTAGCTCCGGGAAGACAGAGACTATGTCTATCTTGTTTCTTACCTTCATTTATTTATTTTAGGGGATTGAACCCAGGAGCATTCTACCTCCAAGCTACACCTCATCCTTTTTTATTTTGTATTTTGAAATAGGGTCTCTAGATTGCTGAGAGCCTCCCTAAATTGCTATGGCTTATAGTTCTTTCCAGGTGACATCAATCATACCACACAGAGTTCCTTCTTGGTAATCTGTAGATCAGAAAATCAATATTTAAAGTAGTTAAATAACTTTCCTACTATCACAGAGCTAACAGAATGACTTTGAAACTCAGCTGTATAGAATTACAAAGTCCACACCCTCTCCATTCCATCCTTGTGCCCATCAGGACAGAGATCACAGTCAGCTGAAAGTGTCAGGCAAAGCTTCTTAGAGAAGGTATAATGTGAGCTAGGTTTTGAAAGGTTTATAGAATTTCAGCCTAGAAACAGGACACATGATAATAGATGTGTGTGCGTGTGTGTGTGTCTGTGTGTGTGTGTCTGTGTGTTTGCATGTGGTATGGGGATTGAAACCAGGGCGTGTGTTTGCATGTGGTATGGGATTTGAACCCAGGGCATTCTATCTCCAAGCTACCCTCCCTCACTCCCTCAGCCCTATTGCTTTCTTTCTTTTTTTAAAATTTGAAACAGGAACTTGATGTGGCCTCAAATGTGAAACTCTCAAACGTGAAACCCTTCTGTCTCAGCCTTCCAAGTACGGGGATTATAGGCATGTGCCACTGTGCCTGGCATAATAACATCAATTTTTTTTTTTTTTTCAGTACTGGGGATTGAACCCAGGGGCATTCTACCTCCGAGCTACACCCTCAGTCTTAATTTTTTTTTTTTTAGTCTTCATTTTGAAACAGGGTCTCTCTAAGTTATGGAAGGCTTCACTAAGTAGCTGAGGCTGGTGGCAAACCCAGATCCTCTGGTCTCAGCCTCCCAAGTACTGGGATTACAAGTGTGCGCCACCACACCTGGCTTATAACATCAAATTTGAAGGGGCAAGATATGTATCCAAGATTGTATGCTGCATTGGAGAAAAATTAAGTATAGTAATAAGGTTCAACTTAGTGTAGAAGCTACAAGTTATAGGATGATACATGATGAACCTACAAATGTTTGATAGCTCTTTAAATTTTGAATGTCAAACTGAGGAATCTGAATATTGCTCTACATGTAATTAGAGGCAACAAAGGGTGTTAAGGAATATTTGAAAAATAATTCAAATCATGCTTTAGGAGATGATTTGAGCTGGCATGTTCCTGTATTGAAAGTAAGGAGACTACTTAAGAAGTAGCATGAGACTACAGCAGGAATGAAGAGGGGGGATTCAAAGAAACCCTGAGTTTCAGGACAATAAAATGGGAATGGCACATTAAAAGGATCAGAGAAATTAAATTGACAATATAGGAAATTCAGGCTTTTGATTTCATAGATATTAAGTTTTCATGGCTTAGATAAGCAAGAGGCAGTGGGAATGTGACTCTGTAGTTTGAAAAGTCTCAGCTACTGTAACCTTTTGCAGATCCTTCTGCAGAGAGGCAGTAATTAGAATTGTGGAGTAGAATAGATTATCAGAGGCAAAGGTAGAAAAAGTAAAGACTTGAACAAACCTCAGACAACAACATTTAGGGGGAAGAAGGAGGAAGAAGAAGCCTCAAAGTAGACAGAGAAGGCATGGTTGGAAAAGTAGGTAGTTATTACTTCCCTCAAGGGGTTATTTCTGCTGGTTTCAAGACTGAGAACTACTGTCTTGGTGTAATGATAGAAGATGGTGAAAATAGCTAGAAGGAAGTGAGTTGGTAAATATGGATTAGGTCAAGGCAACTTTGATGAGCTGGGTAGAAGTTTTGGTGACCATTGACTTTTAAGACTGTTTTTTCACAATGCTATTTCAAACTTGTTTTACCTTCCTAGGCTTTTCCCTATGTCTTAAATAAAATGAGCTTGGCTAGGCAGTACTGATGGACTAGATTTCTAGTAAATTGTTACTATAAAACATTTGAGAATAACCTTCTGAGCCATGTTTCAGACTTCATTCTCAAAATGTGAATTGAATTGCTAGCAACTGAAGTTATAGTAGACTTTGAATTGAAAATGAAGTCAATTCATGAGGTAACTTTATCTCAGCTATTAGGTACTCTTTTATTTTTCTAACATAGATGGTCCCTGACTTGAGGGTTGTTTTTTTTTGTTTTTTTTGTTTTTTGTTTTTTGACTTTACAATATGTATTTGAAAGGAATACATGCTCAGTAAGAAAAAAAAAAAAATCTTACATAAAATATCAATCATCAGTCTGTGGGAAGACACTCTTGTGATTCTGGGCAGCGGCATCGAGTTGCAGGTCCCAGTCAGCCACGCAATGGCCAGGGTAAACAACTGGTACTCTGCAGTGTAAGGATGCACATATGATGTTCAGTATGTCATGTGCATCAAGTACATTTCTGATTATATTTTCACCTTATAATGTGTTTATCAGGACACAATTCCATGGTAAGTCAAGGAACTTCCGTATTTAACATTATATTTTATGGCTACGTTGTTATGAAGATAGCTATATTCCTATTACTTGTTTTCTTCAGCCTAAAAGTTCATTGTTCTCTTCTGACTGTAGGAGGAATTGAAATATTTTTATGAACACCTAAAAGTATTGTGGGTCCTAGGTATCAGGCCTGCTCTGCCACGTGGATAAGCTGGTCCTAGCAGCCGCACTGTAAGAGAGTATAAAGCTTCTGAAAGGCATATCATTTTCTCTGCCCTCATATTTAGTCAGTCAATTAGTTATTTAATTTATTTATTTTTGTGGTACTTGGGATTGAACCCAGGGGCATTTTACCACCGAGCTATACACCCAGCCCTTTTTGAAATTTTATCTTATTGGAAACAGGGTCTTGCTGAGGAATTTGCTAAGTTGCTGAAACTTGTCTTGAATCTGAGATCCTCCTATCTCAGTCTCCCAAGTACTAGGATGACAGACTTGTACCACCACACCTGGTTCCATCATCATATTTAGATTTCGGTTTCATAAATGGAACATTACTTGTTGCAAGAGAGATACATGTGAGGACTAGGTTTAATTTCTGAGGAATGGCTCATGAGTCATAGAGTATCATTATTCCAAATAACGCCTTAAGGATATAATCTTCCTTGTACAAAAGATGGTGGACTTCTCAGAGCAGCATCCAGAACAAGAGAAAGGAGAAAACGTGGATCTGAGACTACCAAGTAGGAACAGGTGGACAATACAGGCAGAACATGCACAGGTACTACCAGAATCAGTAAAACAGGTAGTGAGGGACCCAATCTTTAACAAAATCAAGCCCAAAGTCAGTGCCACGGCCTATAAACATGACCCCATACCATTCTCTCCTGTCTATCCCATCCCATTCCCCTTCATCATGCTGCCTTCCTGATGCTCCTCAAACATAAGCTTGTTCTTGCCTTAATGCCTCTGCTAGGACAATCTTTCCCTACATCAGGGTAAAGCTGTCTCCCCCATGTCACTTAGGCATCTGCTGACATGTCATCCCCTCAGAGGTCTTTCCCTCAACAATCCTTTCCTTGTTGCTGCGGTACATAATTATCTCTTTTATTTTCTTGATAGCATCTACCTCCACTGGAAACCATCGTGATCATTTATTTATTTGTTTGTGATCTTTCTTCTCACATGGAATATAAGTTCCGTGGTTGCAGAGGGAAGTTCTCTCTGGCTCAGCTGTAGTTCCTCATTGACTAGAACAATACCAAGTATTCAAGAACAACATATTGAATGTATACATTGAGCTCAAATGCACACCTACCCCTCCAAACCCTCCTTCCTCTACTTCCACTCAAGAAGTTCAGTTCCTGGCTCTACTGTATGGTCTGTCCTTTCTAAAGTCTTCAATCTAATTCAGCAGTTATTTTAACATAATGTATCTGAAAATAGCAACCTTAACTGGATATAATACATTGTTGTCCAACTAGGCAGCTACTAAAGTATCTTATTTTTAAATGTATTTGTACTAATGCACTTCACCTGAGTATATATTACAACACTATTAACCAACAGAAATATCATTGTTACCTAAAACCCCCTCTGAGCTGCACCTATAACTTGGGTAACAGTTTTGGTAAAATGACATAATACATAGATTGCATCCAAGGACCATATATCTGCTACTCAGAAGTGAAGGTGGTAACACAGAATATAATGCTTAATGTTTAAATTATGAATAATGTGTTTGTTTGTTTGTTTTTGCGGTATTAGGGATTGAACCCAGGGGCATTCTACCTCCGAGCTACACCTGCAGCCCTATTTTATATTCTTTTCTTTTTTGAAACAAGGTCTCACTAAGTTGTGGAGGGCCTCACTGAGTAGCTGAGGCTGGCCACAAATCTGTGATCCTCCTGTCTCTGCCTCCCAAGTACTGGGATTATGAGATGAGCGTGTGCCACCACGCCAGCGAGCGAATAATGTCATTTTTTAGGGTGTTTCTAACAGAGTTTGTTGTTGTCGTTGTTTGTTTGTTTTTGTGGTGCTAGGGGTTGAACCCAGGGGCATTCTACCTTCGAGCTACACTCCTAGCTCTATTTTATTTTATTTTAATTTTTTAATGTGGAAACAGGGTCTCACTAAGTTGCTGACATCCTTACTAAGTTGCTGAAGCTGACTTTAAACCTGTGATCTTCCTGTCTCAGCCTCCCAAGTGCTGGGATTACAGGCATGCACCACCATGCCCGGCTTTTAGTTTCTTAAGTTCCTCAGTGCATACATTCATTCTCTATAAGCAGTTGTGGTTAGCCTGCTGTTAAATGGCCACTAATTGATAATATTCAGCTTTAAAAGGAAAAACATGGGAGATGATTGCCAAGACCTTCCCCACCCCTGAAGACTGATTTTTACTCCAGTTGCTACCTCTTCTGCCAAAACCATTTCAATTTTTCCCTCTCCTTGCTCACACCAAGCCAGCCATTGATCCTCACATGAATCTACAAACTCATCAACCAAGAAGTTCTTATGTTCTGTTGGTGTGTTCAAGTCCTGTACTTAAGCACATTAGCTTTCTATTACTAAAACTGATATAATAATCAAGTTACAAGGATGAAAGGTTTATTTTGGCTCATTGTTTTGGAAGTTCCATAAACAGGCAGACACATTCATTGCTTTTAGACCTGTGATGGGGTGCTGGATGGCAATGGTGGGGAACAAGAGGCAGAGCAAAGTGCTCAGCTCATGGCTAGGAACAGAAAGACAGAAAGATATTAACATCCCACAGTCTTCCCCAACGGCATGCCAAAAGTGACTAGAAACCCCCCATTAGGCCCCATATTTTAAAGGTTCCCCTACTTAATAACATCACAGGCTGAGAATCAAGCCTTTATAACAGAACTTTGGGGAAATTATAGATCCAAAATATAGCAGTAAGTTTTGGGGATATAGAGATGCAATGTAAAGAAGTCATTCTTGTTCTTGGAGTCCAGATAAGGGAAAATCATTAGGCATAAAAAAAAAAAAATGGAATTCAGAGAACAAAGTATAATGACAGGAGGTAGATTTAAAACTCATTTTTCAAATAAAAGAGGATTTCAGGCAAATGAATAAAGCTAAAGAAAGAACGAATATGACTTGTTTGTGAACTTTGAAGAGACTTGATTAAAATGGAGCCTGTGCTGGGAAAAGTGAGAAATGAGGTCAGTTAGCACATGAGAATACATCTAGATATTGAATGGTAGGAGAAGCATTTAGATTTGAAAGGAGATTGGAATTATATATACTCTTGTCTTTCTCCCCATGTCCCAATTTGTAGAGAAAAAAAATTTTTTTTAAAAAACTTCTTTTTGTTGAATAATTTCTTCCTGGAAGTTTTCTATTTGTAGTAATGACAGTCAAAACCCTCAGAAGTATGTTAAGAATAGTGGCTGAAACCTCAAACTGAGACTTTTAGCATTTATATGGTTTTTTTTTCATAATGTCTTTCTGCTATTTTTAAACTTAAAAATGAGGAATGCGCCGAGCGTGGTGGCGCACGCTTGTAATCCCAGCATTCGGGAGGCTGAGACCGGAGGATCCGGGTTCGCGGCCAGCCTCAGCTACCTAGTGAGGCACTCCGCAATTTAGTGAGACTCGGTTTCAAAATAAAGTAAAAAATAGGGTTGGGGGTATAGCTCGGAGCTAGAATGCCCCTGAGTTCAATCCCCAGTACTGCAAAAAAAAAAAAAAAAAAATGAGGAATGAGAGAAATGATCTTTAATGAGAGGGTGACTTTTTTTCTGACAATAGATTCTCAAGTCAGCTCATCTTAGGACACAGTTACTTTCTCAACTATTGTAAGCAGCTTTTGGTTTGCCTTAGGATTTATAATAAGAATATATTGCATGTAGCTAAACAATACATGACTTAAATTTTAATTTATTTTATTTTATTTTATTTTTTTTTACGGTACTGGGGATTGAACCCAGGGGTATTCTACCTCCGAGCTACACCCCCAGCCCTATTTTTTATTCTTTATTTTGAAACCAGTTCTCGCTAAGTTGTGGAGTGCCTCACTAGGTAGCTGAGGCTGGCCTCGAACCCGGATCCTCCGGTCTCAGCCTCCCGAATGCTGGGATTACAAGTGTGCGCCACCACACCCGGCTTAATTTTTTTTAATTTAAAGATTTTATTCTATCTCCTTGTGACCTAAATTACTGAAAAGGGGGGGGGGTAACTTGTAGAGCATGTATTATAGACTGTGTGTTAGTCAGCTTTTCATCATCATGGCCAAAATTCCTGACAAAACAATTTAGAGGAGAAAACATTTTGGTTCTCACTTTCAGAGGTCTCAGTCCATGGTCAGCAGACTCCATTGCTTTGGGCCTGAAGTAAGGCAGAACATCATGGTGGAAAAACATGGCAGAGGAAAGTTTTCAGCTGATGGCAGCTGAAACGAAAGAGGGGGGAGGAAGGGTGGGGAGAAGATAAACCCTTCCAGGGCACACCCTCAGTGACCTAAATCCTCCAACTAGGTCTCACTTCCCAGTAGTCCATTCAGCTACCAATGGAGAATCCATTTAATGAGGTCAGAGCCCTCATGATCCAGTCACTGACTAAAATCTCCTTCTCTGAACCTTACAGCATTGGAGACCACGCCTTCAACACATGAGGCTTTGGGGGGGACACTGCAGATCCAAACAATAACAGACTAATACATTAATTAGGGTAGACTAAGGTAAGTTTCTATCAAAATTTACCCTCAAATCTCACTGGCTTACCAAAACAATAATTAACTTTCATCATGGGTTGGCAGGAGTCCTGTTGCACATGGTTGCTGGTGGATTCCAGATAGCATTCCCACATAGCATTGATGTTCTATCACTAAAGAACAGCTG
>PVLC010008085.1:0-33509 GCA_004027655.1 Graphiurus murinus
TTTTTTTTTTTTTTTTTTTTTGCGGTACTGGGGATTGAACTCAGGGGCATTCTACCTCCGAGCTACACCCCCAGCCCTATTTTTTATTCTTTATTTTGAAACCGAGTCTCACTAAGTTGCGGAGTGCCTCACTAGGTAGCGGAGGCTGGCCGCGAACCCGGATCCTCCGTTCTCAGCCTCCCGAATGCTGGGATTACAAGCGTGCGCCACCACGCCCGGCTCTATTCTTTATTTTTGAAACAGGGTCTCAGTAAGTTGTGGAGGGCCTCACAATGTAGCTGAGGGTAGCTATGATTCTGCGATCCTCCTGTCTCAGCCTCCCAAGTACTGGGATTACGGGTGTGCACCACCATGCCCAGCTCTACTTTATTTTTTTTTTTATTTTTTATTTTTTTTTGCGGTACTGGGGATTGAACTCAGGGGCATTCTACCTCTGAGCTACACCCCCAGCCCTATTTTTTACTTTATTTTGAAACCGGGTCTCACTAAGTTGCGGAGTGCCTCACTAAGTAGCTGAGGCTGGCCGCGAACCCGGATCCTCCGGTCTCAGCCTCCCGAATGCTGGGATTACAAGCGTGCGCCACCACGCCCGGCTTCTACTTTATTTTTATTTTGAAACAGGGTGTGGCTAAGTTCTTGAAGACCTCACTAAATTGCTGAGGCTGGCTTTGAACCTAAGGCTGGCCTTGAAGTTGCTGAGTCTGGCCTTGAACCTAGACCCCCGTGCAGGTCCTGTTTCAGCCTCCCAAGTTCTGGGATTTCAGGGGTGCACCACTAGGCCCAGCCCAGAGAGGGTTCTTTCGGCAGGACATTCTGTAGCGTTCATTTATTTTTCTGTTGCCGCCCCGTTTGTCTCAGAGATTCACCAGCAAGGTCACCCTTTTTGTTTTCTACCAGCCATTTCCTGCCATTAAAAATATTTTCCTTCATGGGAGGAAAGAGCTTCTGGGAAAGAGGAGGAAAGCCCAGAGATCAAAACTCCAGCGCAACTGGCCTGCAAAGGTGTTGTCACACCGGAAGGGCGGCCTGGGCATCCTGTTGGGGGGCGGGAGTTGGCCAGGGAGGACAATGGTCAGGGAAGGCACCAACCCCGAGGAGGCTTCTGGGAGCTGGTGGTGCATTGCACACACATCTCCCTGCCACGCACCTCCGCCCTGCGGTGCAGCTCTGGACCGAGACAGTCTACACGAGTGCCCAATACACCTCCGTCGGTGAAGGAGGCGGCCATGGGAACCTTGGGTTACTCATGGCAGCGTGTGGACCATTCGCTGCAGAGGCGGTAACTGTGGCCAAGTTTCTCCAGCAAATCAAAGTGATGGTGAGACTTCAGTGAGCACAAGGAGCACAAGGAAGCCTCTGGGTGTGATATGGAAGGTCTGGAACCTCACCTGCATTTTGACCAGCACAAAGGTTCCCCAGGAGCAACATGCCTTGAGATTTTTTTTTTTTTTTGTACTAGGGATTGAACCCAGGGGGGCATTCTACCTCCAAGTCAAAACCCCAGCCCTATTTTATTTTGTTTTCTTGTATGAAACAGGGTCTTGCTAAGTGGCAGAGGTTCTTGCTAAGTTGCTGAGGTTGGCCTTGAACCTGGGATCCTCCTGTCTCAGCCTCTCAGGTATTGCAATTAGAGGTGTGCACCACTGTGCCCCACTTGGGATTCTTTTGTGGCACTGGCCTGTGTTCCCTTTTCTCCAAGAACCTTAACCCTAGCAAAACCAGGCTGGACCTGGGAAACTAAACTGGGCCAAATCAGCTCCTGAGAAGTTGGAATTAGGCCTCCGGACAGTGGTCCATGCGCACCTGAACTGGTGGGGTCAGAAGCCTTGCTGTACTGTAGGTTCCTGGGCTTCTGGGGGAGGAGCCTTCTCCTGCTCCGCCCTGGCCCCGCCCAGGTGCCCCCTCACCTGCCTCAGTGCGTCCCAAGACACACTTAGCTTTCTGGGGTCACTGCAGACACACAGCACAAGGATATTTTCATAAACTGTGCTCTTCCAGCCAGGCCCTTGGGCAGTCCCAGGCCACCTGTCCAGGGCCTGACGGCCTCTGCCTCGATGGCCCACAGGCGTCGCTAGACTCGGCGTAAATGGAGCGCATTAGGCTTTCTCTCACACCTGATTCCTTGTGTGTGCCTTGTCTCAGGGTGACCCCTCTCCCCGCCCAGCACCCAACTCAGAAAACCTGAGCAGCATCCTAGACGATCCTTTGTTCTTGGCTCCCGGCTCTATTCTAAAATAAAAAGAACAGCCAGCATTTAGGAAGACATACCACAGGTATGCAACCCAAAGCATCACCAAGGCAGGTGGTGAACTTGCCCCCACTGGACAGATGGGAAGTAGTCCACACACTGGGTTACTCGTCCAGGGTGGACGAGGTGGGTTGGGGCGTGGCCTGCAGGTGTGGCCAGCCTTGCCCTGGTCCCACCCACGAGAGTCTGGTTTTCTGAGTACATGGAGGAAATCTTTCTACCCTGGGAATCTCATGCTACTCTTGTGTTGAAACCCTTCCATGGCCTCCAGCTTCACTCTTGCAGGCCTTGATTGGATGGAGGGAGGGATCTGAACCAGCCCACGGCCCGGCAGGCCGACTCCCCGGCCGTGCGCCCAGCTACTGTCCGCACTGCCTCGCCGAGCCTTGGCTTCCTCAGCAGCACAACAGCAGAGGAGCGCGAGGATATGAACAGGCCTGCAGCAGAGTGTTGGTGAATGGCAGGCCACCCCCAGCTGGAGCCGTCAGTAGTACTAAACCAGAAAGGACTGAGCGTGGGGTGCACTTGCACGCCTGCAATCCCAGTACTGGGAAGTTGAGACAGGAGGATCACAGGTTCAAGGCCAGCCTTAGCAACTTAGAGACCCTCCTGTTTCAAAATGAAAAATAGGGCTGGGGGTGTAGTTCAGAGGTACAGTGTCCCTGGGTTCAATCTCTAGTACCACAAAAAATGACAAAAAAAAAAAAAAAAAAGTGTTGAGCTGGGCATGGTGGGTATGTTTCTAGTCATTCTTACTTTTTTTTTTTTTGGTGGCACTGGGTATTGAACCCAGGGTACTCTACCATTGAGCTATATCCCCAGCCCTTTTTATTTTTTCCATTTTGAAACAGGGTCTTGCTAAGTTGCTGCATGCTGGCTTTGAACTTTCCTGTTATGCCAGTCTCTGGAGGAACTCTCATAAAAAACAGCCAAGAGTCCACTGCGGTTTCTACAACAATGAGAATATTTATTTTCTCCAGACAGTAAAAATAACATTTTTCTCTCTTTTGTAAAAGTTAAGTACCATTACATTCCATTTTCTTAAATAACAAATCCTAAAAATATATATTAAATTGTATACAGTGAGTCACACTTCATTTTATATTTTAAAATACATGATGTTCCTATTTTATTCTCAAAGTTGCATATTAAGAGCATATTTACAAATAAAGCCTTGTCATACAAAGTCAAAATCCCTGCTGGAAGGTGAGTTTGGCTGTGGAAGGAGCCCCCGAGGGAAGCCGCCACGGTGGCTGGAAGGTTTGAAAACACCCCACACCAGGACAGCTGAGCTGACCCGGCCAGGAGGTAGCCAGTGAGGAAGGTAAACAGACACCAGAGGAAAGCATCGACAGGTGAAAGTCCCTCAGGTGGTAACAGGAGGTTAGAAACGCAAGGGGGCCTGCCGACCCACTGAGGAGTGGGGGGCCGGCCCGGCGGGCAGAAAGGGAGGCGCGGTCCTGGAGGCTTCCACTTCCAAGTGCTCTGCTTGGGAAGATGAAGTGTGCGGAGCCCCTGGGGCTGGCCATGGCCTGCCGTGTGCCCTGTTGGATGCTGGGCCGGTCGGGCAGACCCCAGGCTGACCGTGGGGAGTGGGTGGCGCAGGCCCGCCCAGGGCTTTGACCTGAGGGCCCGACAGCTGTGTGCGCCAGTGCTCTGCTCTCCGGGGAGGCTAGCTGCCTGGAGCCGGGCCGGACCCCACACTTGAGAAGTCGGGGCACCTGGTCACCTCGTCACGCCTGGGCCTTGGCCCGTCCTCGCTGACTGGGCAGCTCGTGACTGGACCAGCAGGGACGGACACAGGGCCCCTGAGCCTCCTCTTGCCTTCTGGGGGGGGGGGAGGACACGGCCATGTGGCTCGAGACCAGGTGCACTTGCCTCGGGGGACAAGCTGGGTGGGTGAGAAACCGCACGGTGCCAGCAGCGCGGGGGCTGAGTGAGGCCGGACGCAGGCCGCTCTGTCTCTGGGAGAGGCTCTGGGCCAGCTGCTTTCGTGTCCCCTGCCCTGTCAGGGTCCTGTGTTGTGCTGTCATTCATGTCCCCCAGGGGGCCGTTTCCAGTCACCTCCCTCCCTGCCCTCTGAGATCAAGCGCTTCCTCTAGGCCTCCTGTCTCTGGGCCTCTGCTTTGTTCCTTGGTGTTTGTTTGGCTGTCAGGGCCCTTGGGGTGTGCTGCTGACAGGTCTTGAGGCCACAGCCGATGGATGGAGGCTGGCCTCCTCCCCCATGCCGTCCTGAGGTGGGTTGGGACTGCCTGGGCTGCTGGGCGCCACCTGCCCCCCCTCAGCTCAGCTCAGATGGAGCTCTGGCCAGGCTTGGCCTCCAGGGCCCTGAGACGAGGGGGGTGCGGAGGGCAGAGGGGGCAGGTGGGCTCGAGGGAGGCCCCAAGCCAGAGGCCAGGGGCAGCTGAACAACCGGCCCTTCCTGGCATCCACACTGCCTTTGCGCTGCACACGGGGCCCTCGGCAACCACACGCCTGCCGCTTGTTGAGTGGAGATTCCACAAAAGCCATGAACGGCTTGGAGGGAGACACGGGGTTGGTCTATTTCCAGTGGTCCTATGTGTGACAGGGCTGTCCAGACCGGGGGCCTGTGACAGCTGCTCCCGGGGGATCACCCTTTCTAGATCGGAGAGGAAGACGGCACTGGCACCACCCCTCCCCCGAATGCCCCTCTGGGCATCTCCACCACGTGAAGCTTCCCAGCCCGCCCCACCCAACCCTCCGTCCTCCAGGGAGCAGCCAGGTGCAGATGTGGCTCGGGGACTTGGGGCACGGAGGCAGTGTGGAGGAGGGGACCCAGGACGCCCGCGGCCCAATGAGCACCGGGCCTGGCGCCCGCCGAGAGCCACGCTCTAAGGCCGCTTCCCAGCTGCTGTCCACCACGCCTGCTCCTGGGTGGCGGGGGCCCCTCGATGGGAGGCGGTACTTCCTCTCTCAGCCAGAGGCCACTGCAGCTGGGCGCTCGGGCTCCGGGCCTCTCCTGGGGGCTCCAGCTCTCAAGCCTGCCCTTTGCACGCCAACCTCTGCGGCACCTCCCCGGGGACAAGGATCCTTTCCTCCCCGGAGCCGCTCCCGGCCCCCCGGTCCCTGTGAGAAGCGGCAGAGTGCAGGGCCTCCGAGGGGCTTTGCGATGGGGGCTCGCCGCACCCGGTGCCGCTGAACGCCCTGTTCTGAACTGAGGTCAGCTGAGAGAATGGAGAAAACGCCCGGTAGATCCACTTGGCCAGCGCTTACGGAGTGCCTGTGGACTTTTCACACGCCACTCCTCCATCCGCTCGACGGGTAACTGAGCCACAGAAGGAAACCTCTAGAAAAAAGCCTGCGTGTGGGAGGTATCTTTCTTCTTCTTCTTTTTGGTGATGGGGGTTGGACCCAGGGGGGTTCCACCTCTGAGCTATACTCCCAGCCTCTTATTATTTTTTATTTTGAAACAGGGTCTTGCTCCATTGCTAAGGCTGGCCTCAAATCTGAGATCCTCCTGTCTCAGCCTCCCAAGTACTGGGATTACGGGTGTGTGCCACCATGCCTGGCTAAGGCTTTGGGTTTGACATGAATGAGAGCATCAGATCTTCTTCCCAGGCCCTCCCAGGCCCTCCTAATCCAGCACCCAGAGAGCGGAGCTCCAGGGGCAGCACAGGGTGCTCTGTACCCTCTGGGGCGCGAATGCCCAGGAGTCCACACTTACACAGGACTAGGCCAGTCTTCAAGAACACCTGAGAATTCTTCCAGTCTGACCCTGTTCCAAACTATAAAGATCAGGGAAAACTGATCTGTGTGTGGACAAAATAGAGAACCAAGAAAAACTCAACATACACTAACCCTACCCACCACCCGACAGTCATCTAGAATGTACCCGAGCCCAGCGCTGGCAGTGCCCACCTCTGTCACCTTCGCCCCTGTCTTGATACCTCACTGCAAGGCCAGAGGGAGACGCAGGAAGGGCTGGGCCCTGGGGCTTGAGTCTCTTTCCTAAGTGCAGCCGATGAGGCAGGAAGGATCTGGGCTGTGCCCACCCTGCAGCACGGCACCCTCCCCAGGCCGGAGGAGGGGGCCTCCAGGAGGCCGAGGCGGAGGGCGAGGCGGGGAAGAGTCAGTCAGAGGACCACGGGGAGGCCCACCCGCAGCCTCAAGCTCAAGAGGCCCTCACGTCCAGAGACAGTCGGGTGTTAGTCACTCACAAGGGGATTACGGTCATCTTGTTGACTCTGACCCTTGAGCTTCTTCTTGAAGATGGAAATCGAAGTAGAAGGCTTATAAAAAATGCTCCAGATCTCCCCTGAGGTCCCTGGCTGGTGGCAATCCCGAAGGTCCCCGGAGGCAGGAACATGATGGGATCTGTCAAACAAAAAGAACTCATGTTTTCAAGCAGAACTGAACAAAGCACTCCACGAGACCCCTGCAGCCCCATGAGACAGGACGTCCACGGGGCAAGGTCGGGCAGGACCTAATGTCCACGGGGCAAGGTCGGGGAGGACCTAATGGCGCCTCTAGGGACCTGAGGAACTTCGGTGTGGATGAAACGGGGCCTGCAGGCGGCAGGGCAGATTTCTTCTCTCCACAAGAACTTTCTAACTAGCAGGACTACTCAAACCTGGGAAAGGCTGGCCTGGGAGATTTATGAGTTTTCAAATTCTTCTTCCTATTTTTTATACTGAGGATTGTACCTCCGAGTTACACCCACACCCCAATTTTTTATTCTTTATTTTGAAACAGGGTCTCACTAAGTTGTGGAGGACCTCACTAAGTAGCTGAGGCTGGCTGGGAACCTGTGATCCTCCTGTCTCAGCCTCCCAAGTACTGGGATTACAAGCATGTGCCACCATGCCCAGCTCCCTCAGGCCTTTTTAAAATATTTTTTATTTAGAAACAAGGTCTTATTAAATTGCTGAGGCTGGGAGCCGGGTGTGGTGGCACATGCTTGTAATCCCAGTACTTGGGAGGCTGAGACCGGAGGATCCGGGTTCTCGGCCAGCCTCAGCTACCTAGTGAGGCACTCCGCAACTTAGTGAGACTTGGTTTCAATCCCCAGTACCAAAAAAAGAAGAGCTAGACATGGTGGTGCACACCTGTAATCCCTGTACTTGAGGCTGAGACAGGAGGACCACAGGTTTGAAGCCAGCCTCAGCAATTTTTTTTTTTTTTTTTTGTGGTAGTGAAGCAGGGCTCTGTTTCAGGCACAGAAGTTTTGTCCTAATTCTGTTTTAGTTAAATGGGCTTCCAGGTAAATGGTATTTGAAGACAGAGTTCTTTTATTAAAAAAAGAAGAAGCTAGGGGTGGTGGCGCATGCTTATAATCCCAGCGTTTGGGAGGCTGAGAATGGAGGATCCAGGTTCGAGGCCAGCCTCAGCTACTTAGGCTCTCTGAAACTTAGTGAGACCCTGTTTCAAAATAAAGAATAAAAAATAGGGCTGGGGGTATAGCTCGGAGGTAGAATGCCCTTGAGTTCAATCCCCAGTACTGAAAAAAAAAAAAAAAAAAGAGTAAGAGCTGGGCTTGGTGGTGCACAATTGTAATCCCAGTACTTGGGAGGCTGAAAGCAGAGGATTCGGGTAGTTGAGGCCCTCTGCAACTTAGTGACACCCTGTTTAAAAATAAAGAATAAAAAATAGGTCTGAGGTGTAGCTTGGAGGTAGAATGCCCCTGGGTTCAATCTCCAGTGTCACAAAATAAACAAACAAACAAACAAACAAACGAATAAATAAATAGCCCTCCGAACCCACAGGTTCTGCTTCTGTGAATTTGACCAACTGCATATAAAAATATTCCAATAAAGAAAATGTGTGGCTGGGCGTGGTGGAGCATGCTTGTAATCCCAGCATTCGGGAGGCTGAGATCGGAGGATCCGGGTTCATGGCCAGCCTCAGCTACCTAGTGAGGCACTCCGCAACTTAGTGAGGCCCTGTTTCAAAATAAAGAATAAAAAATAGGGCTGGGGTGTAGCTCAGAGGTAGAATGCCCCTGGGTTCAATCTCCAGTGTCACAAAATAAATAAATAAATAAATAAATAAATAAATAAATAAATAAATAAATAAATACAGCCAGCCCTCCGAATCCACAGGTTCTGCTTCTGTGAATTTGACCAGCTGCATATAAAAATATTCCAATAGAGAAAATGTGTGTTGAGTATGCACTGACTTTCCCCTCATCACTATTCTCTAAGATGCAGGGCATCAGCTATTTTCACAGCACTCACACTGCTTAGCTATTACAAGTCACTGGAGAAGGTTTAAAGAGTACAGGGTGTGGAATGATGTGTGCAGTTTATTTTCAAATACTATGCCATTTTATGTTGTTTTTATTTTTATTTAGGTACTGGGGATTGAACCCAGGGGCATTCTACCTCCAAACTATACCCCCAGTCCTATTTTTTTTATTCTTTATTTTGAAACAGGGTCTCGCTAAGTTGCAGAGAGCCTCACTAAGTAGGTGAGGCTGGCCTCGAACCCAGATCCTCCGGTCTCAGCCTCCCAAGTACTGGGATTACAAGCGTGCGCCACCACGCCTGGCTCTGTGCCATTTTACACCTGAGGGCTTTGGTATCCTCGGGGGGCCTGGAGACAGTCCCCGCTAGACACTGAAGGACGACACAGAGTGCACGTGTCTACAGGAGGTCTGAGAGCGAGCTTGGTAAACAGCAGTCGTCACATTACGTCTACTGACAATTATGCCTAAGCAAGGTCACACAGCATGGCCACAGGTGGTCTCCGCAGGACAACGGCAGAGTGTATTTAATGTTAAAGTCCGGCAGGGCAAGTGAGAAGGGCGGGGCCTCTCCTGGACACCGATGCTCAGGAGGCCTCGGGGGTCGGAGCCTTGACCAGGACCCTCGGGAAAGCTGAAGCGGAGGTCTAGGGAGAGCTGGGGCTTGGCCTCTGTGGACACACACGTGTCGCAGCACGAACATCTGCCCCTTTCTTAGAAGGTGGAACTGTTAACCCCAAGTGGCATTATAAATAAGGGAAGGAGATATATTTTCTCCCCACACTGGTCAAAAATGAAAGCTAAAACTCCTATAAGCTTCTTTTTTTTTTTTTTTTTGCGGTACTAGAGATTGAACTCAGGGGCATTCTACCTCCGAGCTACACCCCCAGCCCTATTTTTTATTCTTTATTTTGAAACAGGGTCTCGCTAAGTTGCGGAGTGCCTCACTAGGTAGCTGAGGCTGGCCTCGAACCCAGATCCTCAGGTCTCAGCCTCCCGAATGCTGGGATTACAAGCATGCGCCACCACGCCCGGCTACCTATAAGCTTCTTAAATAACTGTTTCAAAATAATTATTAAGCAATAGTTAGTAAATGTTAGAATTTCTTCCTAAGACTACTTCCCAATTTCAACAGGAAGCAGGCAAGGTATTTCCTAAGAATCTTTAGTTTTGCATCAAAATCTCTATAAGGCACCAGCACAAGCCAAAAATGGAAATTGTTGCTTTTCACGCCAGGACTGCTTCGGTCCTCCCTGACATCAGATCCTGTGAGCACGGGAGCAACCTCAACCCTCAGCCTTAGTGCGGTTTGTCCAGTTGTACACTTCACTCCACGAGACAGAGAGGAGTAGCCTCCCCTCCCTCATGCCGTGTCCCCAACTCAGGGCTCTGGAATCACGTTCTGATGTTACACCCGCGTCCAGGCAAACAGCGCAGGAGAACAGGGACCGTGAGCCTTCCTTTCCTGGAACCTTCATACTCACTTGAATGTGACATGCAGGAGCACCTTTGCAACAATGGCGGTGACCGTGAGGATGAGGAGGGTTGCCAGGCCATACACGGTCCATCCTGTAGGGGAAAAGACAGTTTGTGCTCTGGTTTTTAAAGGAGGCTCGCGGCTCTGAGTCCACAGTGGGGGCGGCCAGCAAACAGGTGGCAGGAGCAGCTGATGGCCCTGGTCGTGGTCCCTGCCCCATCCTCACATCCCTCTCCAGTGCCATCAAAGTGCACTGGACTCAGATGTTCTGTCTCCACCCCTGGACCGGCACGCACTGAGGAGCCACGGAAGGTCTTCGGGTCTGGGTTTTCCCATCTGAGCAGTGAGCCACGTGACCCGTGCCACCCCACCAGGATCCACGGCCACGTGACTGTCAGGACAGGGGAGCAGGGTGGACACCTCGAGGCTGAGTCATGGCTGGTGGTCCTCTCGGCTCTACCAGCTTATCCAGGTGCCACTTCTATGGCAGAAAAAAATGGGACTGGCGAAGTGTGCGCCCATCCAAGTCAGCAGCTCGACCACCAAAGATCCTTGGGCCTCTCTGTCCTTCTCCTGCAAGCCTTTTCTTCATAGTTCCTATCGTCAACCGTCACCTGACTTTTAATTTTGCTTGTTACCTTTTCCTCCCAGATCTGTTTGGGTCAGTGTACAGTTTAGTGTCTGGAGCAGTGCCTGGCACTAGTGAAGAAGCACTTACACATCTTTTGGGTGTATTTTTTTTTTTTGTGCTGGGGATAGAACCAGGGCCTTGCAAAGCTAAGTATACACTCTGCCACTGAGCTATACACCCATTTTTGAAGGAAGGAATGAATGAATGAAGTTACTATTTATGTTTTGTGGTACAAGTGATTGAACCCAGATGTGGTTTATCTCTGAACAACCTCTTTTTTACTTTTGTTTTGAAACAAGGTCTTGCTAGGTTGCTAAGAGTCTTGCTAAGTTGCTAAGGCTGGTCTTGAACTTGTGATCTTCCTGTCTCAGCCTCCTAAGTACTGGGATTATAGGCTTGTGCTCCCACACCTGGCTGAATTAATTTCTTGTAAGTGCCAATGAACTTAGGGAGTTGCAACTGGGGGCTCTAGAAAGATAATCACTTTGAGATTAAACACCAGATTAGCTGAGTAATCATGATGTAGAGAAGGCACACAGGCTGATTTTTGGAAGGTAATGAGAACAGTCCCCTCAAAGGCTAGGACAAACGGCAGGCCACAGAGGCAGTACCCCGACCTGCCGCTGAATGCGAAACACCAAGAGCACTTTTGTTTCTGGAGTGCAGACGGCGCTACCTTCAGCTCGGCGGCTGCCAGCCCCTACCGATGGTGTCCAGGAATTGCTACCTGGGACGGTCTGAGGCGGGTGGCTGGGGCTGGTGGTGATGACGTAGAGGACTTTGGAGGAGCGGGCAGCGCTGACACTGAGGTTGGCCTGCTCCGTGATCACCTCGGCCAGCGACTGGTTGACAGTGGGTCTCTCCTGCGGCAGTTCTTCCTTGATAGCTAGAAGATCAAAAGGGATTAACTGGGGGAAGCCCGCGGCCATGGACACGGAGGAGTGCCATGCGAAGGGGCAGGCACAGGACATCAAGAGGAGCCTGTTCCTCTGATTCAGCTCCGGGTATGATCCCTTCCACTGGTCCCGCTGGCCCCAAGGCAGAACCCGCCAGGCTGTAAGTGTGGGTTTGCAGGTGACAGTCTCGTCACCGACACTGGGCCTGCTTTCTAGTTTCCCTATCCTGAACTGTGCAGCGACTTCTCCCTCTTCCTGGAAGGTCTTCTTCCTTCCGTCCATAGACCCCATCCTCCTGTTCCTCACGACTGTCCCTCCCGCAGGGGAGGCCTCTCCCCCATCTCCTGCAGCACACACCACCGGGCTCTTCTTGAGGCTTGCCATCAAGGACAAGGACTAGGCCCCACCACCTTCTTGGGCGCTGGAAGTCGTGTGACACATGGTCACAGCAGTGCGGCACAGTATGCGGCTGCACTTTAGGAGGCTTTGAAGAAAGACGGTCAATCAGTCTTTGGGGCTGGCCAGGTCATGGAGAGGCAGGAGGATGGAGCCAATGGCCTCTGGAGTGCTTCCCATCCCGCCAGTCTCAGTTTGCTCTTTATTTTTTTAGCTTTCCCATGAAAACTGTCATTAGAACTACTAACAGTAGAAATGGAACATGAACAATTGGGCAACGGGAGGTGGGGAAGGACACAGCGCTGGGCCCCGAGGAGTTGAGCCAGCAGCTCCACCACCCCGCCAGAACCTCTCCAGGTCAGGAAGCCACCTCGTGGGCAAGGGAAGCCAGGCCGGGACCAGGGGGGCGGAGCTGTCCTACCTTGGTATAAGACAGCAAATCCCTGGGCCTGGTTGATGCGATCCGAGAAGAAATACAAAATGACGAAATCGAGAGAGACGTTGAAGGACAGGGGCGGGCGGTCCCTCCCGTTGAAGCGGGCCAGGACGCGGTGAGTGTAGCCGTCCAGCAGCTCTACCATGTCTGCGGAATCCCTGATGTCAAACAGGGTGAAGCTGAAGTGGATGTGGGAGGCCCCGGGAACCCGGATGGTCCAGTAGCAGACCCGTCCTGTGGCGTAGGTGTCGGGGAAGTCGGGCGAGTAGACCACGGACGTGGCCGCTGAGTAGTTTCCCCCGCAGGCGCCCACGAGAGCTGCAGAAGAGGAGCAGACGGCGGGCCTGAGTGTGGGGCTGGGCCGCAGGGCGCCTCTGCGGTGGCGGCTGGTGCACAGGGAACTCTTCCTAAGGGACATGACGCCGTTTGGGACACTGTCTCTGAAACCAGACCATCTCAGGTTTCAGGATCAACTCACAAAAGGAATCCTTTAAACTCTCAACAATGGCTGTGTAAACCTTTTGTTTTTGCCTTAGACCTTAGAATTAGTGCATAGCAGGGGGCCTGGCTGGACTGGCAGACCACGAGATCCCCCACCTCACTGCCAGGCTTCGGTCTCCATGCCGGGGAGAGCACCTGCTCCACGCCCGCGAAGGCTCAAGGACACGAGATGAAGCACGGTAACACTCAGATCTCTGGCTTCTCCACATCCCACCAACACTTACTTTCCACTCTCCATTTTTTTTTTTTCAGTACTGGGGATTGAACTCAGGGACATTCTACCTCCAAGCTATATATACCCCCAGTCCTATTTTTTATTTTGAAACAGGGTCTCACTAAGTTGCAGAGGGCCTCACTAAGTAGCTGAGGCTGGCTGTGAACTCGGATACTCCAGTCTCAGCCTCCCAAATGTTGGGATTACAAGCGTGCGCCACCATGTCCAGCTTCCACTCTCCATTTTTTAACCAACACTACATTCCACCTAAAGCAGCGAACCCACACACTCTGCTCGTTTCCTCAGGAGCCCGTGGCTCTTGGGCAGCGTGAGTCCCGGCAATAATGCTGAATCAGAAAGGCTAACTTTTGTAGGCTAAGAGCTCACAGTAGACACCGCGCTGGCCTCACAGCCCTGGCACCACTGTAGCAGATCACCTGTCAACTCCGTCCCCTCCTGGAGGGCAGGGGCTAGGCCTGCACACCCAGCGCTGTGTTTTCATGGCAGTGCTTCCTAAGTGCCCACAAGTGGATGAATGAGCAGAAGGAAGCCAGGGCTGGCTGCCCCGGCTCAAGGGTCCCTGTGTCTTGGGCAGTGACGGCCCGGGCAGACTCACTGTCGAAGAGGATGATCCTGCCGTCTCCGCCGCAGGGCTGGGTGTGGTCTCCGAAGCAGACGCTGTTGCACTCGGTGCTGGCCGCCTCCCCGTACTTCCAGTAATCAGGATTGTTTCCACAGAAGCAAGCGTAGCCTGACTCCATCCCAGCAAACTGCCACGACAGAGAAGCAGAGGTGTCAGGGCGCCCCAGGAGCCTGGCTGGTCGGCGCGGTCAGCCCGCCTCTTCAGGACACCCTTCCCTGCCGTCTCTCTGGTCCCACTCTACCAACACTTGACTCCAAACTGCCTGGCAGGTGCACACCACCACACAACACCAAGGTGCTCTTGTCAATGGGCATCCCTGGGTAATGTTTGCTCTCCTACTGCATTTAATTAAGTTTTAAGGGGAAAAAACCCTCATAAACTTGAAACATTGATAATAATAACAGTTAAACATTTTATTGACTGTTTACTATGTGCCAGGTAGTAAGTCCTTTATAGCTAATCCTCATGGCAAACTCATTATAGGCCCAATTAAAGACCTGTGTTTCATCTTTTATACTGCCATATAGTATTTTGGTATACAGTTCTATAAATTTTAACACTTGTATAGATTTGTACAACCACGAGTATAATCAGGATACAGAACAGCTGTGCCACGCTGACAGCCTTCCCTGTGCTATTGCTGTAAAAGCCCTCCCATTACCACCTCCCCTCCTGGCAACCACTGGCCAGTTTTCTACTACTGCTTCCATCTTTTGGAAAAGGTAATAAAATGGAATCATACAGCATGCAGCCTTTGGAGACTGGCTTTTTTCACTCAGTAAGTCTAAGATCCATCCAAATTGGTATAGGTAGCCGGGCATGGTGGCGCACGCCTGTAATCCCAGCATTTGGGAGGCTGAGACTGGAGGATCTGGGTTCGCGGCCAGCCTCAGCTACCTAGTGAGGCACTCCGCAACTTAGTGAGACCCTGTTTCAAAATAAAGAGTAAAAAATAGGGTTGGGGGTATAGCTCGGAGGTAGAATGCCCCTGAGTTCAATCCCCAGGACCGCAAAAAAACCCAAACAAACAAACAAAAAAAACAAAACAAAAAACAAATTGGTATAGGTATCCAAACTGGTGTAGCTCTATCCAAATTGGTGTCCTTATCAAAGTTTTTATTGCTTACCAAGCCCATTGTACAGATGTACCACAGTTTGTTTCTAGTTTCTCATGAATGTGACTAGAATTGCTATAAACATTTGTGTAGATTTCTGTGTAATATAAATTTTCATTTCTCTAGGCTAATAGAGGAATGAGATTGCTGAGTGATATAAGTTTGACTTTATAAGAAACTGCCAAACTTTTCCAGAATGACTATATTATTTTACATTCACAATGAGAGTTTGAGTCTCTCTGTATCCTTGTCAGCACTTTTTATTGTCAGTGTATTTTATTTTAGCCATTCTAGTATGTGTCTAGTGGTATATCACTGTGATTTAAATTTGTATTACTTTAATGACTAATGATGTTGAATATTTTTTCATGTGTTTATTTGCCATCTGTATTTGTTCTTGTGAAATATCTTTTTAGGTCTTTTGCCGTGTGTGGGGGTGGGGAGGGAGGGCCTGGGGATTGAACCCAGGGGGATTCTACCACGGAGCTACGCCCCCAGCCCTTTTTATTTTATCATTTGTGTGTGTGTGGGGGGGGGTACTGGGCATTGAACCCAAGGGCATTCTACCTCTGAGCTACAATCTCACCCTTTTTAATTTTTTGTTTGTTTTGAAACAGGGTCTTATTGGGTTACTAAGAGTCTCACTATGCTGCCCAGGCTGTTCTCAAATGTGAGATCCACCTGTCTCAGCTTCCCAAGTACTGAGATTACAGGAGTGCTCTACCATACCTGGCTTTATTTATTTTTTTATTTATTTATTTATTTTTGCGGTACTGGGGATTGAACTCAGGGGCATTCTACCTCAGAGCTATACCCCCAGCCCTATTTTTTATTCTTTATTTTGAAACCGGGTCTCACTAAGTTGCGGAATGCCTCACTAGGTAGCTGAGGCTGGCCACGAACCCGGATCCTCTGGTCTCAGCCTCCCGAATGCTGGGATTACAAGCGTGCGCCACCACGCCCGGCTCTTTATTTATTTTTTATTGCCTTATTTTCTTAGCAAGGACCTCCAGTACAATGCTGTTTGTTTGTTTGTTTTGTGGTATTGGGGACTGAACCCAGAGTCATTCTAACTCTGAGCTACACCCCCAGGCCCATTTTATTTTTTATTTTGAAAACAGGGTCTCCTTTAGTTGTGGAGAGCCTCACTAAGTTGCTGAGGTTGGCTACGAACCTGTGATCCTCCTGTCTCAGTCTCCCAAGTGCTGGGATTACAGGTGTGTGCCACTGCACCTGACTAACATTTTTTGAAGAATAAAGGCTGTTTTGTAAAAAATGTCTTTTGTTTGGGATTTGCTTGATGTTTTCTCACAACTAGATTATAGTATGCATTTTGGGCAGAAATATTACCACAATGATGTCATACCCTTATCTTGTCAGGTAGGCTACAATGTCTGTATTTTTGTGATTTCACTGATAATATTAATTTTGACCACTTGAGTAAGATATTATATGCTCGTTTTCACTACTATAAAATTACTTGTTCTCTATTAATTAATTAATTTTTGTGGTACTGGGGATTGAACCCAGGGACATTCTATCTCTGAGCTACAGTCTTAGCCCTATTTTATTATTTATTTTGAAACAGGGTCTTGCTAAGTTGCTGAGAGCCCCACTAAGTTGTTGAGGCTGGCCTCGAACCTGCAATCCTCCTATCTCAGTACTGGGATTACAGGCATGTGCCACCACACTGCTCTCCCTTTATATTTTGTAGGGAGATTCTTGAGGCTATATTAACTGCCACCCATTAGACCTAAATATGTTGATACATGTTCAATTAGTTATTACTAAGATGATTGCCTAATGGAGGATTTTCTTTTTCTTTTCTCCTCTTCCCCCTCCCCTCTTCCTTCTCCTCCCCCCCCTCCTCTTCCCCCTCCTCCTCATGTGTATGTGGCACAGGGGATTGAACCCAGGGCATTCTTCTGTGAGCTATATACCCACGGCCCTTTTTATTTTTTTGTTTGGAAGCAGGGTCTTGCCAGGTTGCTCAGGCTGGTCTCAAACCTGTGATTCTCCTGACTCAGCTTCCCAAGTACTAAGATTACAGGTGTGTACCACCATAGCTGGTTGACTATAATTATTTTCATATTTATTAGTTGGCATTCTCCAGTAAGAAAGGCCTCCCCCCCCCTCTTCCTTCATCAATATGGATTTGTATATTCTTTTTTTTTTTTTTTTTGCGGTACTAGGGGTTGAACTCAGGGGCATTCTACCTCCGAGCTATACCCCCAGCCCTATTTTTTATTCCTTATTTTGAAACCGAGTCTCACTAAGTTGCAGAGTGCCTCACTAGGTAGCTGAGGCTGGCCGTGAACCCGGATCCTCCGGTCTCAGCCTCCGAATGCTGGGATTACAAGCGTGCGCCACCACGCCCGGCCTGATTTGTATATTCTTATTTTATTCAATGAGGCATATTTATTGCTGTCATCATTTGTTTAGGAACTCAAATTATGTCAGTTTGGCTGGTGGGAGCCCCTGCAAGGTGGCTCTGGTGTCCTTTGGATTAGCCAACCCCACTGCTTACTTTCCTGCACAAGATGTTTCCGAGCTTCCTTGTACTTTCTCAGGACCAGCACTATAATCAGTAATTTCTTCAACAAGTTTCTTTTTAGGATTTAGAAACCAAGACCTGGGTGCTCAGTGTACTCTTTGCTATGAGTAAGTCACTGCTTCCAGGACAGTGGACAGAGCTAAGAAATATATAAATGTACATACACAGATTTGCACATTTATATTTATTTCTCTATCTCAAAAAACCACACACTTACACTAATTCCATCTTTAACCCTCCGAGTTTCCTTCCAGCTTTTCCTGGCATCCATGTTTGTAACCATTCTCCAACAGGGAGAAACCCGGCTCCCCTGTCCTCAACATGTACATCCATTTACACGCTCAAGCCTGTGCGAGCAGCCCAGCACTGTCATGTGGGCGCCTGCCTCACCTGGGCCATGAACCCCAACAGGCTATCCTCCTTGCTTGGACCTGATTAATGGCTTTTAGACGGAATTATTATTATCATTTATTATTATTATTATTATTTGTGTGTGTGTGTGGGGTTACTACCTCCAAGCTACATCCCCAGCCATTTTCTTTTTTTTGGTACTGAGGATTGAACCCAGGGGCATTCTATCTCTGAGCTACACCTGCAGCCCTATTTTATTTTTATTTTGAAACAGGGTCTCACTAGGTTGATAAGAGTCTCACTAAGTAGCTGAGGCTGGCAGTAAACCTGCGATCCTTCTGTCTCAGCCTCTCAAGTACTGGGATTAAGGCGTGAGCCACCACACCCAGCTTAGACTAAATTATTAAGGAGAGAAGGAGGGAGGAAGGAAGGGAGGAAAGAAAGAAAGGATCTTTTTTTTTCCCCCTGATGTAATAAAATAGCATTGTTGAACCTTAATGATTAAGGGATGAACTTCAGATAAAGGAATGGACAAGAAGAAAACATTTTGGACTGGTGAATAGGCCAGGCCCAGCCATCAATCGAGGAAGCAAACCATGATCTTGGCTTACTCTCAGATTCTCTGTGAGCCAGTGATGTCCCAGCTCATAAACACAAGGGCCCAAGCAGATGCCTCGGTCTTCAAAAGGTCAAATAGGGATGCAGCTACTGGGGATTTTCCTCCCCTAGTCTTTAAACAGCGCACTGCCTCCTACTCCTGGATCCCAAGCCCCCTCCTCTCCAATTTTTTCTTGGCAGAAAAATTATATGATTTGAGAGGTTTTGTTTTATTTTAAATTTATACATATTTTTCAGTTACCTTAGCAAAATGTACTTCTAGCGCTTTTTCTACCATCTGCAGCCACAGACTCACATTACCTTGAACCTCTGGCTCCGACAGAAGCTGATACAGGTTTGTATAGTCAGTTTGTTGGATGTTTTACTGGTGCCAGTTAGAGGAGGTGGGTTTCCATGGTCCTTATAGCAGCCAAGGTTTCCAGGCACTAGAGGGAGAGAAAAGAATTTTTTTTCACAACATCTGGCTGCGAAGCATCAAGAAGGAAAAGCAAGTCGTGCCAGGTACTTTCATCTCAGCCAATATTTCCACTCCTGAGGTACAAATAAACAGCAGGCAACAAGCTTTAAAAACAAGCCAGTGTTCTCTCCTACGTACTGTGCTTTGGTATTATGTTGAATTCTATGTGAGACCAGGGCCTTCTTTTTTTTTTTTTTTTTTTTGGTACTGAGGATTGAACCCAGGGTTGTTCTATCTCTGAGCTACACTCCCAGCCCTTTTTATTTTGAAACAAGATCTTGTTACTTGAGGGTCTCACTAAGTTATAGAGGATCTCTCTAAGTTTGTGAGGCTGAACTTGTGATTCTCCTAAGTTTTCTTTTTCTTTCTTTCTTTTAACCCCGTCAATACTGATAGAATTTAGTACAGAAGAGAACAAGGAATGTTTCCTAAAAATAGAAAAGCTACAAGATGTAAATCATGTTTCAAAGTCACGGGGAGTAGGAAAAGCCCTTGGAAGCCCACCGTCCTATACTTTGGACCTAAATCCCTTTTTCCTTACAAAAGTGCCACGAATGGATTTCCCAAGGCCTTCTGATGAGTAAATTAGTTTCTTACTGCTGCTGGGACAAGTTACCACAAACGTACTGGCTTATAACAACATACATTCGCTATCTATCTTTCAGTTCAGGGGACCAGAAGTACTAGGTGAGCCCTATAAGCTCAAAACCAAGGGCTGAGCGAGCGGAGTCTCTCCTGGAGGCTCAAAGCAGGAGCCTGTGCCTTGCCTCTTCCATCTGCTAGAAGCTGCCTGTGCTCCTTGGCTTGCAGCCACACCACTCTCCTGTTTCCATCACCACCTCTCCTTCCCTCCCCCTGCTTCCCTGTCACCTCATTTTCTCTGACTCAGATCCTCCTACCTTTCATTGTTAAAAGGATCCTGTGATTACACAGCCTATGTGGATGATCCAGGCTAATCTCTCCATCTCAAAATCTTTTTTTTTTTTTATTTTAACTAGGGTTTGAACCCAGGGGCATTTTACCTCTGAGCTATACCCACCACCGATTTTTATTTTGAAACAAAGTCTCACTAAGTTGCTGAGGCTGGCCTCAAATCTGTGATCCTCCTGTCTCAGCCTCCCAAGTACTGGGATTCCAGGCATGTACCACCGCAATTAGCTTCCATCTCAAAATCTTTACATCTGAAACATCCCTTATGCCACCCAAGGTCACATACTCGCAGACTCTGGGGATTACAACATAGATATCGTTGGGGTGCCGTTGTCCAGTGTAACACAGTGAGCATGTATTAGTGCTTCACAATTACACATCAGATGGCTTGACCTCGTAGAAGAGCTGTATCTGAAGCAGGCGTGGTGGCGCACACCTGTAATCCCAGACTTGAGCGACTGAGACAGGAGGATCACAGGTTTGATGCCAGTCTCAGCAACCTGGCGAGACCTCAGCAACTTAGAAAGACCCTGTTTCTTTTTCTTTTTTAGTACTGGGGATTGAACCCAGGGGCATTCTATCTCTGAGGGTCTTGCCAAATTACAAATTACTGAATCTGAGGAGAAGGTCTATAGCTAAGTTGGACAGAAGAGTGGATAACTGGGGATTGAAGGGGGGTGCAATCTCGTGGGACTGAACCCTTAACCTGTGAGTGTGTACTAACTCTGGGTAGCCAATACCGTAATTTATTGTAGGACATTTGGTTGGCATCTGGAGAGTTGCATAATTGACTAGGTTGGGAAAAAGCTACACATCTGATGTCAGAAGCGAAGTGCATGAATCATAGAAAAGAGGTGGATCTTTCTTCCTCTTTTACCTTCCCTATCCCATGCACATGGAAAATCCCAGCGGGATGGCATTTCGAGGTGGGGGCCTAGGGAGGTAAGCAGGGTTAGATGAGGGCATGAGGGTTGCGCCCCCACAATGGGATTAGTGCCCTGAGAGAAGAGGAAAAGCCCAGAGCCCCTGCCTGCCTGCCTGCCTGCCTGCCTGCCTGCCATGGAAGGATACAGCAAGAAGGTGGTCATCAACAAACCAGAAACAGGAGCCTCACCAGACGCTGCGTCTGTCAGCACCTTGACCTTGAACTTCCCAGTCTCTAGAACTACAAGAAGTCTACTATTCAAGCCACCTAGTCTATGGTATTCTGTTATGGCAGCTCAAACCGCCTGAGAGACCCACATCTTCTACTGTTTGTGCCCTACAGGCTAGCCTAGTGACTTGCTTTGGACAAGAGAATGTGGCAAAGCTAGTGGGCTGTCACTTCTATGATAGGCTACAAAAGACTGACTGCATTGTGCTAGCAGGCTCTATTTTCCTTCTTCTTTTGTGTTGCTGGGGATCGAACTCAGGGGCATTATTCTACCTCTGAGCTACAGCCCTAGCCCTTTTTATTTTGAAACAGTGTCTTGAGGTGTTGCCGAGAGTCTTGCAGTGTTGCTATCCTTGATCCTGCGACCCTCCTGTCTCAACCTCCCAAGTACTGTGATTACAGGCATGCACCACCATGCCTGGCTTCAGCTTATATACGTCTGTGAAGCAAATGTCACGTCAGGCTGTCTGGCAAGGAACTGAGAGTGACCAACATGAAACAGCTTTTAAGTCCCAGAGTTCACAAAGAACTGAGTCCTACCAAACACTAGAGGAGCTGGGAAGTGGGTCTTTCCCCAGTCGGGCTTTCAGAGGAGACTCCACCCCCAGAAACCCCTGACTGCGGCTTTATGAGAGAACTTGATACAGAAGAACTGGCTAACGCACACCAGACTTCCTGGCTCATAGAATTGTGAGACAATACATGCACGCCACCCTAATAAATTTTGGGGAGATTTATTGTACAATAGATAGCTGATACATCTATTTATTACATACTAAATAGGTTTACTGAATGAAGAAATGAATTCATCATGGACCCTGGACAAGTCAGTCTCTCTGGACCGAAGCTTTCCATTCACGTTATTAATTTAGAAAACACGCCACTATCTGCTGAAGCCCTTTCTTTGGTTCCCGATAATCTATATAACTGCAAATATACACCTGATCTTAGCCAAAAGGCTGAGAAGCGATATAACTGCAAATAAAATAAAACATGTGACGGCTGGTCCTAGAATCACTTCAGGGTCAGTTGAGAGTTGTATGTTCTCCAATTTCAAAGTGACAGCCATTCAGAGTTTTGGACACCATTTATTTATTTATTTATTTATACACTGGGAATTGGACCTGGGGCATTCTACCTTTGAGCTACACCCCCAGCCTTTATCTTATTTTGACTTTTTTTTTGTGTGTGTGGCAGCAGGGATTGAACCCAGGGTATTCTACCTCCAAGCTACATCCCCAACTCTATTTTTTTATTCTTTATTTTGAAACAGAGTCTAAGTAGCTGAGGCTGGCTGTGAACCTGCGATCCTGCTGTCTCAGTCTCCCAAGTATTAGGATTACAAACATGTACCACCATGTCTGGCTTTATGTGTAAGACTGGAAAATAGTATGGTCTAGTTTTGTCCACAACACTTTTCAGTATACAGAAATATATGTATGTATATGTCTGTGTATACACACACACACACACACACAATTTTATTTCTTTGATTAGATAACCAGCTCATTTTAAACTGGCAGGAAGCCAGGCATGGTGGCAGATGCTTGTAATCCCACCATTTGAGAGGCTGAGACTGGAGGATCTGGGTTCGTGGCCAGCCTCAGCTACCTAGTGAGGCATTCTGCAACTTAGTGAGACCCTGTTTCAAAATAAAGAATAAAGCCGGGCGTGGTGGCGCATGCTTGTAATCCCAGCATTTGGGAGGCTGAGACCGGAGGATCCAGGTTCGTGGCCAGCCTCAGCGACCTGGTGAGGCACTCGGCAACTTAGTGAGACCCTGTTTCAAAATAAAGAATAAAAAATAGGGCTGGGGGTATAGCTCGGAGGTAGAATGCCCCTGATTTCAATCCCCAGTACCACCAAAAAAAAAAAAAAAAAAAAAAAGAATAAAAAATATAGGGCTGGGGGTATAGCTCAGAAGTAGAATGCCCCTGAGTTCAATCCCCAGTACCGAAAAGAAAAAAATAAATAAATAAACTGGCAGGAAGTCCCTCCACTAACCCAAAGGCTCACCCTTCCCCCTTTAAGCCAAGTGGTTACCCTTCTCCCTTGCGTCACACATGGTTCAAATATAACAAATGTGGCTCACCACACAAATGTTAAAATGCATCTTTCGGAAACAAACCAAGTCTCTATAGTAGCAAATGTAAACAGAATTGCTTTAGGCAGGAGGAGCCCAGTGCTCAGTGGGGGCCTGGCTTGGGAATGTCTGGGTTTTAGGGTTTAAACCACCGCAGGGAGTTACGCATCTCAGGTCGGGGCCAATGACTGAAGATGAGTTTGTTAAAGGGACCTTACGTGTGGAACCCTGAGCCATGCATTAATGGTTCTGAATGAGAGCTACTGCTCATCATGGTCTTGGCCGTTGCTCCATCATGCTCAAAGTGAGCAAGCCACTAGGCATTGTCTACAGAGAGCCCAAGGCACGTAATCATGAATGTTCAGCTCAGACATACGCGAGGCCACAATGGCATCGGTGCACCTGGAATCTATAAGCTTTTATTCACAACCATTTGGTGAGCAAATCCAGGCAGCTCGTGTTCCAAAGAGGCAGCGAGGCCCAGACGCACCCCCGTGGGGGCTGCTGTTCCAATCCGTTTGAACGTCACTGGCCTGAGGTGTCCTCCCTGCCCGCCAAGTCCATCACCACTTGACAAACACTGTCACGTCTGCCGGCGTCTCTGTCCACGCTGCACTCCCCCAGCTCAGGCCTCCATCTCCGCCCACTTGGAAACCTCGGATCCTCCTGTCTCAGCCTCCCCAGGCATGTGCCGCCATGCTTGGCTCTAGAAACACCATGTTGGATGAATGAGATTTTCATACAAGTTAACATTTGCAGTACTGGGGAGTGAACCCAGGGGCATTCTACCTCCAAGCTACACCCCCAGCCCTATTTTTTATTCTTTATTTTGAAACCGAGTCTCACCAAGTTGCGGAGGGCCTCACTAGGTAGCTGAGGCTGGCCGCGAACCCGGATCCTCCGGTCTCAGCCTCCCGAATGCTGGGATTACAAGCGTGTGCCACCACGCCCGGCTTCTTCTTCTTCTTTTTTTTTTTTTTTTTGCAGTTCTGGGGATTGAACTCAGGGGCATTCTACTGCCAAGTTACACCCCTTCTTCTCTTATAGGGCCAGCCTGGGGAGCTAAATGAAAGTGATTCCCTGAGATTCAAGATGAAATTCTTCTTTTTTTTTTTTTTTTGCATTGCTGGGGAACAGACCCAGGGTCTCGCACATGCCAGTTAACTGCCTTAGTGCACTGAGCTCACCCTAGCCCAAGACGATTTTTGACACGTGTTGGTCCCTCACCACTTTGTCCACCACGGGGGGAGCCTCTATAAGAGCATCAGCCCCTGAGGGGTGCGACTACACTCTGACTCGCACTGGAAAGTGTGGCTCCAAGTCTCGCCAGAGAAGACACGTCATGTTGTCTTCAAAAGCGTTATTGGTCAACTGAGTGGATTTCCAGACCGTGTCCCACCCTTAGGTCTTCCCAGAAGCAGGGAGGAAAAGTCCATTTGAAAAAGGATATTTGTTCTCAAATTCTTTCTTACTTTCAAGGCCACTTTAAAGTCCTCGTGGCCTGGTCATACATTTTTCTTTTTACCCAAGAGGCTTCATCACTTTCAATTAAAAAAAAAAAAAAATCTTAACATACAAATGGACCCCTTGTTTATCATAGTTGAGGCTTCCCAACTTATGACAATTAATTACAGTAGCCCCCCTTATCTGCAAGGGGTAGGCTCCAAGACACTTTCATAGACGTCTGAAACCACAGATAGTACTGAACTCTGTAATTTTTCCCTATACAAACATACATAAATCGAATACCTTTTCCGTCTTGACTAAGACCCTAACACTTACTGTGGCTTTAACTTTTGCAGTTTGAGCTGTGACAGCAAAATGAACACAGGTTTCGTTCTCCTCCTTTACAATATTTCTTAGCAACCTTGGCATAATAATTCTTTTTCTTTCTGTATTAAGTTGGGAACTTTCACCTTTTCACTTAAAGGAAGCATTTGTGGCTTCTCTTTGGCACATCTGAATTGCCAGCATCACTAATTGCAAGCTTTGGGGCCATCATTAAGTTAAACGGGCAATCTGAACACAAGCACCAAGATACTGAGACAATCACTCTGGTCACTGAGGTGGCCAGAGAGTGACTTACTGGGCGGGAGCACAAACAGCATGGATGCCCTGGGCCGAGGGGAGGTGCACACCCAGAGGGGAAGGACCAGGGCAGTGCAAGTTTTCCTCACGTTACTTACAATGGTGTACAATTTAAAATCAAACTGTTAAAATTTCTTATTTCTGAGCTGGGCATGGTGGTGCATACCTGTAATCCCAGTACTTGGGAGACTGAGATAGGAGGATCGCAGGTTCAAGACCAGCTATTTAGCAAGATTGTCAGCAACCTAGTGAGAACCTGTTTCTTTTCTTTTTGTATGTGGTACTGGAAATTGAACCCAGGGGCATTCTACCTCTGAATTACACCCCCAGTCCTTTTATTTTTTGTCTGGAAAGAGGGTCTTGATAGGTTGCTGAGATCTTGCTATGTCCCTGAGGTTGGCCTCAAACCTGTGATCGTCCTGTGTCAGCCTCTCAAGTACTAGGATTACAGACATGGCTATCACACCCGGTGAGACTCTCTTTCAAAACAAAGAACAAATAAACAAAAAAGGGCAGGGTATAGCTTGGAGGTAGAATAAATTCCCCTTGGGTTAATCCCCAGTACAAAAAAAAAAAAAAAAAAAAAAGTTTATTTCTGGAAATTTTCCTTTTTTTTGAAAAAAATTTTCCTTGTTTTCTTAAGACACAGGGGTCTCACTATGTTACCCAGGCTGGCCTCAAACTCCTTGGGTCAAGCAATCTCCCTGCCTCGGCCTTCTGAGTAGCTGGGATTGCATGCATGTACCACTATGCTCAGCATTGGAAAATTTCATTTATTTATTAAAGTTTTTCTTCTTCTTGTAGTCCTGGGGATCAAACTGAGGGAGTCTCTACCACTGAACTACATCCCAGCTACCTTTTTATTTTTTCTTACTTTGAGACAAGGTCTGGCTAAGTTGGTCAGGCTGACCTTGAAATTGGTTTTTTTTTTTTTTTTTTTTTGCAGTACTGGGGATTGAACTCAGGGGCATTCTACCTCCGAGCTACAGCCCCAGCCCTATTTTTTATTCTTTATTTTGAAACTGAGTCTCACTAAGTTAGGAGTGCCTCACTAGGTAGCTGAGGCTGGCCTAGAACCAGGATCCTCTGGTCTCAGCCTCCCGAATGCTGGGATTACAAGCGAGCACCACCACGCCTGGCTTGACCTTGAAATTGTGTCCTCTTCCTTCAGCTTCCTGAGTTGCTGGGATTACAGGCGTCCAGTAGCATGCCAGGTTAGAATTTTTCATTTGATATTTTCAAATCATGGCTGACCATGGATAATTGAAATCACGGAAATTGAAATGGCAGATAAGGGTGGGCTACTGTACCAAAATTCTCCTCTGATGTTCAGAATTCTTAACCAAGGTGAAAATTTTAGAGGCAGCCGAGGGGAGATGGTCTGTCATTCTGATTAATCCAGGAATTACTGATTTTTCACTATTACAACTAACTGTGATAGTAACCAGGCAGGTTTCTAGTTGCCCACGACATTTGCATATAAGTGGCTTTGCTGTGAAGGTGCTACACACGCCTCCACGGGGCCTCCCGGGCAGATAGCTCTTCTCTGAGAACCATCTCTGGCCTGTGGCACCTGCTCAGAGTATCTGTTCCCATAACTGCTACTGGTGGGGGACAGACCAAAGGACCCATCCTCTGGCCAATGTGAAAGCGGACCTCAGACGGACGTCCCCTTGAGCAGCAGTCTTGGCCGACACTGTTCTCTGTTCCAGTGCTCTGATCAGATCTGGGATATTTGCTCTAAGAAACCAGGAGTAAATTCTTGGCCTGCTTTTTATTTATTTATTTATTTATTTATTTTTTGCGGTACTGGGGATTGAACTCAGGGGCATTCTACCTCCGAGCTACACCCCCAGCCCTATTTTTTTATTTATTTTTTTTGTGGTACTGGGGATTGAACTCAGGGGCATTCTACCTCCGAGCTATACCCCAGCCCTATTTTTTTTTCTTTATTTTGAATCAGGGTCTCACTAAGTTGCGGAGTGCCTCACTAGGTAGCTGAGGCTGGCCGCGAACCCGGATCCTCCGGTTTCAGCCTCCCAAATGCTGAGATTATAAGCGTGCGCCACCACACTCGGCTTGGCTTGCTTTTTAGAAAACTCTTCCCTTGGCTCTGAGAACTTCTTTCGTTAATTGTTTTCTATGAATAAAATCTGTTTCTTCAGAAATAATATAACTGCTCTGTTTATTTTTGGAAACAAGGTCTCAACAGGTGGCCCAGCTGGCCTCAAACTTGTAGGTTGCAGTGATCCTCAGCCTCCTGGGTAGCTGGTAATATACACATGCCACCGCCTGCCTCTGCTTATTTTAAGCAAACGCCTGTTAGCCCTGTGTTGATTCTCTTTTGCCCCAGGGACCCTGTGTTGGTGCCTCAGTAGCTGATTTCTCTTCTCGTGGAACAAGAACTAAGAAAATATGAGATGATGCCACTGGTGTTTTATGGAAGAACCAACCATTTTGAGCACTTCTTTCAGAGCATTGATGGGTTTAGTGTGGACTCACCCTTCTGGCCCGTGGCCATGAGTATCTCCACCCTGTCCTGTCTACCTGGAACTTCTGTTCCACTCTGACAGCGCCATCTTGGTCCAGGTCCTTATCATAATACGGCTCTATCCTATTGCTATAATGGTGCCTGTTAGCATAAAACACTCCTTGTTGGTCACTCTGATTCTTTCAGCAGATTTACTGTGTGCCTCTGAGTCTCATATTAACGGTAGGCATGGTGGCGCATGCTTGTAATCCCAGCATTTGGGAAGCTGAGACAGGAAGATCGCAGGTTTGAGGCCAGCCTTAGCAAGTTGGTGAAACCCTATTTCAAAATAAGAAATAAAATAGGGCTGGGGGTGTAGCTCAGTGGTAGAACACCCCTCAGTTCAATCCCCAGTATACTATATAAATAAATAGATACAGCTTTTCTTCCTCTATGAGATACCACCCTTGGGGAAGGCAGAAGTGTTCCTAGAGGTTCTGACCCCACATGGCCTAGATTCTCACAGTGGTAGTTCCCTCCTGGTGCGGTGCCCTCTGAAACGTAATTTCTGCTGATTTTATCTGGTAGACAGTCTCCACAGGAGGCTCTGATGATTTCCCCCTTCCTGTACTCACATGTGTATTGCTCCCACTTTAAGAGTTGGAGCTGGGCTGGGTGTGGTGCAGCACGCCTGCCATCCCAGTATTTGGGAGGTTGAGACAGGAGGATTGCAGGTTCGTGGCCAGCCTCAGCAACTTAGCCAGACCCTCCACAACTTAGACTCTGTTTCAAACTAAGGAATAAAATAGTCCTGGAGGTATAGCTTGAAGGTAGAATGCTCCTGGGTTCAACCTCCAGTACCCCCCACCCCCCATACACAAAGTTGGAATTGATTTCCCCTCTTCTTAGGTCTGGACTGGCCTTGCAACTTGCTGTGATCAGTAGAGTATGGTGGACTTCGGAGTTCTTGCCTCAGGAGGACTGTTTCAGGGAACCCAGGCACCATGAGCACCCTGAATACACTGCTAGAAAGGGAGGTCTCCGGGTAAGCTGGAAGCCATCCTGGACTTCCTGGCCCCAGGAGAGCCCCCAGCTGCATGCAAGTGCCCGATCAAGCGCAAGTCACAGAACAGAGAACTGCTCACACCCGGCTGAAACCCGGCTGAAACCCGGCTGACACCCGGCTGAAACCCGGCTGAAACCCGGCTGAAACCAGTCAGCTCACAGGACTGGGGAAAATGATCAACTGTTGTTGCTTTGAGTCACTTAGCTTGTCACGTGGTCATTAACAACTTAAACACCGTGACAAAGCGTCAGGTCAAGTTCTAAAGGAATCATACAGCTGTGTCTCTGGGAAGAAGAGCTCAGTTTGTTGACTTGGCCTTTTTCTCCCCCAGGAACACCACAAATATCACAGGCAAGGAACCACAGAGCCCTCTTTTATTCTTCCTGCTGTTTCTTCCTGTATATATTCCCCTTGTCATCAAGTTCTGTCTTCCTCCTAAGCGTGGCTTGGATTTAACCCTTCCTGTCTTTCCCCACTGCTTCCATCAGAGCCCAGGCCCTTATCCTGGACTGGAAGTCTAACCCGTCCTCTCCTCCACAGTCCCTCCCTCCAGCCCACTCCCTAACAGGACACTGGGCTCCTCTTCCTAAACTAGAGCCTTCACAGGTCAATCCCAGCTATAGTCGCTGTGCTTCCAAGGTGTGGCCTGGCTTCCTTTCTGTCCTCTGCCACCCCAGGTGGCCTCGATCCCACCCATGTGCACACCCATCCTGTGCCCTTCCTCCAGTCCTGACCCACGCAGCCTGCAGCCACCTCTCTCCCACCTCCGTGACCTTTACCGAGTGCCTGTGTCTTCCCACACCCACAGCACTGTACCTCATAATCCAGCACTTATTCAAAGACTTGGGGTGCTAGTACCCCATTTTATTCTATGTTTATAACTCAGATTCCTAATTCCTAATTAACTCGTGAGACCGAGGGACTATTTTCTATGTTCACGTGTATTCCTTGCAAGAAAATGCTAGTGTGAAGATTTCCAGTAAAGTCATCTTCATAGATCTGAACTAGGTCCCCTTTTTAAGTTACTAGTGTGTTTTACACAACCTGCTTTAAAGCATTTTGTATGTCACTGAGGAAAATGTCTACTTGATTCAGGAAGTCTATATTTTGGGAGAGGATTAAATAATGCCAACTGCAAAAAACAAACTAATTTGCCATGCCAGAACTCAAACCATAAAACCTCATTACAGGGACAAATGCGGGGCCTCCTGTGGCCTGTCCTGTCCCCTCGTGCCAGTGCCACACGAGGCCCCATGAAATGGCCACTGCTGCAACTAAGGCACATGCCAAGACCCAAGGTCATCTGGATAAAAAAGGACAGACAGAAACAACAAGCAGGTTTTGTCTAGCATGACCTAGGAATGAGGTGACAGGAACGTGCCAATGGCAGTCCATGCCATAGTACCTGCTGGCATTTTCATGCCTGCCATGAACCAGGTCCTGGACTTGGGGTTGGACATGTTTTATTCATTTAATCTTCAAAATAACACCAGGAGGCACAGAAGAGGTAACCCAGTCCCAGAGAAGAACGATTCTATCTAAAGCTGCTAGGTGGGTGATGATCTTGAACTAAGCCGAGGGATTCCAGAGCCCACATTCTTCCGGCCGGCTCAGGCGGTCTCTCCTGGGAAGATGGGACCTCTGAGGATCAAGAAAGAGTATTTAGTGAGCACCTGTCCCGGCCTCCACTGCACTAGGTGGAGGTGGACTGTGGCCGCCAAGGAGAGGCTGGGAGGAGGGCACCCAGAAATCCCATTATCACGCTCCACCTGTAACACACAATCCGAGGAAAACCAAGGTGCCTGCTGCCAAAGTGCAGCTCCTGGTCCCCTCTCTAACCCCTGCTCCTGCCCCTGAATAGCTTAAAACTATGCACAGACAGCAAGAATAAACAATACTAAAATCGGATCCCGACAATGCCAATCGGATAGTCTAAAAGACTTAAGTAACTGTGATCAAAACACACGAGAGATACCCAAAACTTAGTCTGTATAACTTATTATCCATGCTGCTTTCCGTATTGCTTTGGCCATGGAGGGAAGCGGCAGGTTTCACTTTATCTGTAAAGCACAAATGGTGAACAGCGCTGTGTCTTCTGAGATGAGGCCAACTTCCAGCCCCAGCAGTGAAGCCCAGTGTGGGGGAGCCCGAGACCTGGACAAGGCTGCGGATGCAGTGCCAGTGCAGAGGGCCCCAGGGCCCCAGCTGAGAACAGCTGGGCATGGACTCCCGCAGAGAGTTCTGCAGCTAATGCTTCCTGGAGACCACTACGGCCTGCTCTACTGGGGCTCAGGGTTTCCCAAACCCAGAGAAGAAAAGAAAATGACTTGGAGATCACAGCACGAGCTGCAGACCTTCTGTCGCCACTGAGTTAATCCTTTGGTTTCCACGATGTCAAAAAGGCAATCTTAATAATTCAGCATACTATCTGGATTTCAAACTTTAATTCCAAACAATCCACAAAGAAAATTTTGAAGAATGACCTCAGTGGTAGCCCGGATCCATCGCAGAGTCATTTCTCTCTCTCTCTTTTTCTTTTTTTCCTCCCTCCCTCCCTTCCTTTTTTTTTTTTTTTTTTTTTTTTTTTTTTTTTTTTTTTTTTTTTTTTTTTTTTTTTTTTGTGTGTGTGTGTGTGTGTGTGTGTGGTAGAACCCAGGGGCATTCCACCTCTGAGCTACACCCCCAGCCCTATTTATTTATTTTTTTTGCGGTACTGGGGATTGAACTCAGGGGCATTCTACCTCTGAGCTATACCCCCAGCCCTATTTTTTATTCTTTATTTTGAAACTGAGTTTCACTAAGTTGCGGAGTGCCTCACTAGGTAGCTGAGGCTGGCCTCGAACCCGGATCCTCTGGTCTCAGCCTCCTAAATGCTGGGATTACAAGCGTGCGCCACCACGCCTGGCTTATTTTTTTATTCTTTATGTTGAAACAGCATCTCCCTAAGTTGCTGAGGGCCACACTAAATAGTTGAGACTAGCCACGAACCTGGATACTCCAGTCTAGTCTCAGCCTCCCAAGTACTGGGATTACAAGCATGCACCACCATGCCCGGCTCAGAGCCCCTGTTTCCAAGGAAATAAAGGGGAACGGGGATGTTCTCAGTTCTAGAAGGAAAAATCACTGTCTTGCTATCCAGAGTCCTGAATTCAGCTGGGTGTGGTGGCACACACCAGTCATTCTACTACTTGGGAGGTTGAGACAGGAAGACCACAAGTTCCAGGCCAGCCTCAGCAACCTAGTGAGGCCTCAGCAACTCAGTGAGATCCTAGTTTCAAACAGAGGACGAGGGTTGTAGCTCAGAGGTAGAATGCCCTTGGGTTCAATTCCCACCAACACACACACACACACACACACACACACACACACACACACACACACGAATCCTAGATTCAAATCCTGTTTGGCTCAGAGTTTAACCCTCATCAAATCTTGTAATCTATCTAGCTTCAATTTTCTCCTCTGAAGAATGGAGAATGCAGAGTGGACATACCACCTGCTTCCTAGGCGCTGAGAAAGTTAAGCTAATGTGAGTATGAATGTTTTGTATGTGGATGAAAAATACTAAAAAGCAACGTTGACATCAGAATGCAGGAAGTGCTGATGGGAAGAAAACATTTTCTCTAACTGAGAGACCACTCTGACCACTGCTGCCAGAGCACCCTTGGCTTCCCATGTGAACACTCAACGCAGTTTCTGAAACCCGCTAGGGATCCCCAAGAGAGGCTTTTGACTCCTGGGTTTCGGGCCACAATGTCGTAAGGTGAATGCTAACAGCTGAGGAATAACACATCATTTTAACCAGGCCAGAGCCATCACTTAGTTAAAAGGAACTTGGGCCGCCTGGGGCTCCTGGGGCTGGCGTGCTCTCAAGCTGGTCCATGTGAATGGTACAGTTCTCACTGGAGAACTTCTCATGGGCTAGAGAGGAGTGAGCTTACCCCGCATCCCTAACACGGGCTTTAGACACTGCCTTTGGACACAGTCCTCTCCGTCTCCCTGGGTCACATCTGGGTCCCTACCACACCATGAGTCCTTCTGCTATCTAGTCTCCTCGCCATCCTCTCAGACCTCCTCCTCTGCTCCTTCCTTCTTGAAACTTGTTTCAGCAACACTGGCTTGCTTGGGATCCATCGGAGCCTGGGTGCACGCACGACGGACCAGCTTTGCTCCCTCACCTCCACCCAGTGTGACTTCTAGAGCCTGGCTACTGGGAGAGTCGTCCTGCAGCTCCACCCTCCCAGGGGCCTGTGAGGAATGCAGCGTCTCAGGCCTACTCTAGACCTACCTGCTGAATTTTAACACCATCCCAGGTGACCACACTGTGTGCGGAAAGGCCCACTTCTTCCAGAAGCCTCTCTGATGACAGTGGCCGCTTCCTCCCACAGCCCAGGCAGCTCCCCTCGTCAGTGCGCCCGACTGCTCAGCTGCGGGCTCGTGAGCCCATCTGCTACGTGCATGCCTTCTGCCCTAGATTGGAGGTTTCCACAAGCTGCAGGTTGTATCACCCAAGGTCTGGTATACAGAGCTTAAGGAATGTCGTTTGTCAGAGCCGACAACTTCTAAGTACCTTTGAACTTCTTGTGATTTTAAACTTTACTATCTCAATAATGAGTTGTGTTAGTAACATCAAATAATAGTTTTAATAAATGAAACTTTAATAACTAACTGTAACAATGAATTCGGATATCTGTGAGCTACATCTAAAAGTATGACAGGGCTGGGGTGTAGCTCAGTGGTAGAGCACTTGCCTATCACGCACAAGGCTCTGGGTTCAATGCCCGGTACTGCAATAGGTAAGTAAAGTACTACAATTTAGGTTAATTATGTTACATATTTAAATATAGATATTCTGAATTTATGTATTTTTTTTTATTTTATTTTTTTCAGTACTGGGGATTGAACTCAGGGGTATTCTACCTCTGAGCTATACCCCCAGCCTTATTTTTTTTATTCTTTATTTTGAAACCGAGTCTCACT